>JAAAKG020137084.1:0-13002 GCA_010014905.2 Druon quercuslanigerum
ACACGATCTCGACCCGAGAAAAACCCGACTCGATCCCGACACGATCCCGAGACGTATCGTATCGAACGGCACCACTACGAATGATATTGTAGGGACAGGGATATAATCCAGAGTCCTGGAAAAGAACCTGGTTTTGTTATTTTTAATTATAATTTTTTTAGCTGCTTTAGTTACTGACAGCTTAAGTGCGGTTTCCTAAATGTAAAAGGGGTTGATTTTGGTTGGTATTGTATATTACAGTAGGGATATATCTGCTAGAGTCTTAGAAAGGTGTCTCGGTTAATTTTGTTGATTTTAGTGTCGACTAGATTTTTAAGTTGAAAGCAAGTGATAAGGGGTTGAACTAATTTACTAGGGGTGTTTTGTATTCTAATAGATTCGAAACAATTTTTAAAAATTTCACAAATTCAAAGAGTTTAAGGAAATTTCATGTAACCAGCTTTGTGAGCGGAGGGATTATTATAAAAAATAAAATTGTCTATGCACACACGCGTCACATTGATACACAAATGACAATAAAAAAGGAGCGCTTCCGTAATAAAATCTTTTAAAAATTGGTTTGACGAACCTTGAGCTTGAAACATAATAAATAATATTTTACGGTAAATTGTGTCAAAAAATCATATGAATTGACTGAACTAGGGTAAGAGTTGAAATATATATTCATTCGTTTTTTTCAATTTCTTGTTTCAGAGTTAAGTTCACAAACCAAGCGTTTGCTTGACGATGACCTTGATCCCAATGTCTCCCGTTGGGAACCAGGTGCTTCTTCTTCTGACAGAAATTCTCCAGACACGACTCTTTCTCTTGCCATACCTTATTATTCTCGTCCGCTTGCCGAGTCCCCTCTACGCGCCATGCCCAGGTCTCCTCCTGCCATGCCTCATGCTCCAGCCGTGTATACACTAAATGACGAGCAACCTCAACGTGCCAGGTCCAGATCTCCTCAACGTGCCGAGCCACCTCGTCGCGTCAGGACTTCTCCTCTCAGGAAAACTTTTTCACGCGTACTTGGATTTTTATTTGAAGATCTTGAATTTATTCGACTTAGTCCCCGGAGCAATCCAAATCGGATATTCGAACTTCGAATATACGTTTTTCCTCCCGATAAATCAATTCACCTAAAAACACGAAATAATGAACTTAAGCCCATGCCAGCTGGGGAACAAATTGTATTGTCAACGACCACTGGTGACGTCTGTGCAATGTTGGAGAAAACCTTGAACCGTCAAACGGTGATTCGTGGAATATATAACTCTGATTATTTCATTGCAAAACGGTCCAAAATAAACATGAACAGCGGCGTCGTTGAAGCATTGACCACAGAAGAAATTGCGGATTCTCCAATAAAGAATGTCCTAATCACAAACAGTTACAGAGTATATCGTGTATAAACCAAAATTTCTCACACCGTTAAATCCCACGCATATGCACTAACCTTGTACAATTAAATGTCAAGAGAGTCACAATTGTATTTTTCTAACATTAAATTATCCTTTCAGGGCACTCGCTGGACCGTGAAAACCGGGAAATGACCCGAAATTATTGCAAACAACAGTAAAATCCTTCTCGGCCGGGAATACTTAAACCTGTCTTGCCACCATCTGTGGGTGCCAAACCAGGCTTTTTTCCCTAATTTTAAGTACCTAAACGTAATAGGAACAGGTTAATATAAATATTTTTCAAAAATTTAAGAGTACTACTACTTTTTTAGGGTACTATCGTAATGCTGATTCGATTAATTTGTCTGTTGCAGACCTTCAAAGTCACGTGGGGTGTTGAACATCCCTCGTGTGACAGGTATCTTCAAAATTAATTTTTTTGGAGTGCATTTTTTTAGCATATTTTGAATTTTCTCAAACGAGGTGTTTATTCGGTCATCGCCTTGTTTGTCAGTATCGCGGTATTGTTGTGTGCTCAGATATATATATATATATATATATATATATATCTTTAGCATACGTATTATATAAATTCTATTTTTATCATAAATAAAATGAAATATTTCGCCAGAAACACGAGGTTCAATTTTTTCACGAAATTCCTATCTTCAGTTCTCAGAATAAATACCTTTTCCCAAGCAGCTATTTATATACTATTTTTGTCTTGCAGAAATACATCAGATAACGAATCAGTTTAACCATGATCTATTAAAATTCAACCATTTTTCTAAATTAGTAAAAGCGTCAGTAGGAAAAATTTAGTTTAAAAAATGTTGCAAAATAACAATTGATCCTAATTTTCAAACTTTTTTAAAAGAAAAATGTTTTTTCATTCAAAAAAATAATTAATAATATAGTTTTAATTCAGAAAATCATAAGAAAACTTTTTTCTCAGAGTGCTGTATATTTTGTGCATGTAAATTATTCAAAAGTGCTGCACTTTAAACATGTGTATTTAAATTTAATTTGTTATCACTATAAAAATAATTCTGAGCTTTAATCGCTAAAATTTTGTTGCTTTAAAAACCGTGCTAAATTTTTGGAAACTAAGAATTTTTTCTCGATTAAAATAGCTTTTGTTGAAGTTTCGCGGTCTTTTACTTTACACTCGATAACCCATGCCTAAAATGCAAAAAATTCTATATTATGTTTAAGTCTATTATATTAAATAAATGTGTTATCAATTTTTGTTCCACAGACCGTGACTGCTTATTCATGTATTGCAAAATGAAATAAAAAATTTACTAGTTAGATTTTCAGATAAACAATGGATTTTTAACAAGAAAGTTTAATTTTCAACCCAAGAAGTTAATTTTTGAGTAAAACAAGAATAATTTTAACCGAAAATGGAAAAGTTAAATTTTAAATTCAAAAAATTAAATTTGGAATTAGAAAAAAACAATAGTCTATTTTTTAATCAATATTTTTTGTTTTTAATTAAAATCCGTTTTTAACGTTGAAAAATAAGCAATTTTGATGCAAAGCTTTTTTTCGAAAAATTATATTTTTAGTTAGAAAATTATTTTTCTTGTTTGAAAATTGATCTGTATAATTCAAAAATTCATCTCCTTGGTAGAAAATTAGTTTTTTTTGAGGGTTCAAAATTAATTTTTTTTAATAATCTTTTTTACTTGATAATTAATTTTTTGTTTTGAAAATTAAACTATTTTATTAGAAATTTCATTTTTTATCCAAAAATTTAGCTAGTCTATTTCTGATTCAATTTATTTTGTTTCTAAAGTTTCTAAAGTTGAAAAATGAGGAATTTTTCAAAAAATTATATTTTTAGTTAGAAAAATATTTTTTTTGGTAGAAAATTCTTCTATTTTATTCAAAAACTCATGTCTTTGGTTGAAAATTCGTATTTTCTTGAGGGTTAAAAATTATTATTTTTTGAACTAATCATTTTACTTAAAAATTAATTTTTTCGTTTTGAAAATTGACATATTTCGTAGAAAATTTAATTTTTCATCCAATAATTTAGCTAGTATATTTTTGATTCAATATTTTTTCTTTCTAAAGTTTCTAAAGTTGAAAATGAGCAATTTCGTTGGAAAGTTTTTTTTTCAAAAAATTTTATTTTTAGTTAGATAATTATACTTCTTGTTTGAAAATTCATCTATTTTATTCAAAAATTCATGTCTTCGGTTGAAAATTCGTTTATTCTGAAAGATTAAAAATAGATTTTTTAACAGGAAACTTAAGTATAAACTTCGCTTTTGCGTACTTTTTTTTTAGTTCGCTTTTGCTCTCAGCGTGTGACGCTCTCTAATTCTTTTGACATAATTTGTATATCATACCGGGTGATTTTAAAATCATCATATGCTTTGTAAATACAGATCTCTAATACGAAACTGAATAAAAAAAACTCCTGTGGCAAAATGATATGGGATTCAATCTTGTACAAGGAATTTTAATGTATTATGCATGCGATGAGTTTAGGATCACCCGGCACAGTAGTTTTTAAAAATTAAACACCAGCTCTCCGTAATACTTAAAATACTACGCAAAAGATAAAATCAGTTTCAATTGTGTCTAGACTAAATCTTTCTCGTTGACTTTGACTCTTATCAAATTAAACAATCGTAAAAGAACAAACTTGCCACCATCATTAAAGAGATAAAAACTGTAGTGTAAATTATTTAAGCTAATGAAGCAGTAAAATATTCACTTGTTGTATTATTAATCAAATTCGTTATTAATTCATCAATTAGTTGTCTTATAATTAGAAAAGATGAAGATTGTCTGTGCCCTAGCCTTATCATTGGTCGTTATTCTCAATTCTATTGGTAAATGTATTAATATAATATGCCTATACTAAGATGTCGCAAACCTTGCTTTTAAAGCATAGGTCTCGAATTTTTAGACATTAGAGCGCTTCTTCTTTCTTTAAATCACGTTAAAATTGTTGCTATAAAATCACGCGCCTACGTGAATTATTCTCTTAAAATTTTTTTGCATATTTATTGTCGTGAATTTCTTTTAAGCGTTTGCTTTCCTACATTTATCCAGATAAAAGTCGGACACGTTAGGTTTCATTTTAGCGTCTCGACTCGGTGTCATTTCAAACTTTACATAGTCTCGCCACATTTTTAGTTTCGACAGAAAAGCTGCGCTTGAGAAATAAAATCTTTCTCATTTGTTCTCATTTGTTGCTCAAAATTCTTTCGACTTCTCATGAGCTTGAATATATTAATGCATGATTTATACAAAGTACGACAATTTTTTTCTAAAACTCTCTTGAAAATGTAGTCCTATGTTTCTTGTTTCAGAGTTAAGTTCACAAGCTAAGCATTTGCCTGATGGCGACCCTTATCCTGATGCTCCCCGTCGCGAACCTTCTGCTTCTTCATCTGGTCGAAATTCTCCAGACACGACTCTTTCTCTTGCCATGCCTCATTCTTTTGCCAGGTCTCTTCCCCTTGCCGAGCCCCCTATTCGCGCCAGGCCCATGTCTCCTCCTGCCATGCTTCATTCTTCAACCGCGTATCCACCAACTGCTGAGCCACCTCTTCGTGCCACGCCCAGGTCTTTTCCTGCCATGCATCATTCTTCAGGCGAATATGCACCAACTGTCGAGTCACGTATTCGCGTCAGGTCCAGGTCTCCTCCTCTCAGACAAATTTTTCCACGCGTACTTGGATTTTTCTTTGAAGAACTTGAATTTATTCGACTTAGTCCCCACAACAATCCAAATCGGGTATTCGTACTACAAAGATACGTTTTTCCTTTTGATAAACCAATTCAATTTAAAACAAAAAGGGGAGCCTTTAAGCCTTTTCCACCTGGTGAGCAACTGGTATTATCAACGACCACTGGTGACGTCTGTGCAGTATTGGAAAAATACGCAAACCGTCAAACGCTTATTCGTGGAATATATACAACTACTGATGCGGGCCTAAAACGGGCGAAAATAAACATGAACAGCGGAGTGGTTGAACAATTGACCAGAGATGAAATCTCGGATTGTCCAATAAAGAGCAGCGCCACAATCACAGGGATTTTCAGAGTATATCGTGAATGAATGAAAATTCTTTGCACCAATGATAAAAAAAAGAAAAAGGAAGTTTGAGGATATATTTGTTTTGTTTTTTGCAATTGAATTTTTTTAACTATCGTTATCTATTAATTTTTTAATACTGGTTAAACTCTCTCTACATTTTCAAGATTTAAAAGTAAATTTTTTATGATTGAAATCATCACAACTCTCGTTAGGCTACCTGTAAATTGTGTGCTAAATACGCTTTTTGATGGAGGCGTTGCAAAAAATACAATTCCTTATTTTAGCAATGTTGTTTCTTAATGTAATTTTTTCCGTGTACCTGCTTCTTATGAAAAAGCAGAGTTTGAAGATCTATCAAAAATAAAAAAATTTTCTGGCAAAAATTTTTCTCGTATCTGGTGTCGTTTGATTCTTGTGGTGGACTAGTATGTATTAGCAGTCAGGAAACCCTCGTGCCTCGTTTGGCGTGATCTAGAGCATTTAAGTGTGCTTTAAAATGATAATGCGTTTGAATAAATAAATATGTTTTTGATTGTAAAGAAGCAGGAAAAATTGTACCCAATAATATTAAGGATTTGCACATGTAAAGTCAGGGCCACAAGTCGGGGCCCCTCGCTTCGTTAGATTGCAACGCGCACAACAAAAATCTAAATTGTTTAATAAAAAGCCTCCATAAGCGTAAGGTCTTTTGAATGTGTGAGTGTTTCTAAATTAAACTAATCATATTTTTTGGTTTAAATATCACCTATCACATTTTCAGTTAAGAGTTAATCTTTTTTGTTATAAATAACCTTCTTAGTTAAAAGTTCGTGTAGTATGTTGAAATTCAAAAAGTGGAACACATATTGGGTTAGAAGATTTTATGAAAAAAATGAGATCTTTCAGGTTTCAATCGTGTGCAAAACTACGAATCTTGCCGACGTTGCGTGAACATTGCGGTTCGCTTTTTTAGGAATAACTTAATGCTGAGGTTTCAGGCTATGTTGTTCTTCTATACCGGGTGATTTTTTCAATTTGAAACTTTTAAATATCTCAAAAAATAGGCACTTCATGAAAAAATGTTCCCCCACATCGTTTCCTAGGGATGAGAGTGGAGGCAAGTTCGAAATCCTAAATATGAACCCCTATTTTTTATTGTACGTTTAGATTCCTTGGATAAAAATGCGTATAATTTGTCTAAAACATTTTTCTCGTTTCGCGATAGATGCCCCTGTACACTTTGTCTTTCAGATAGCCCCACAATAATAAATCTGCTAAAGTAATATCTGGCGATCTTGCAGACCAATTTATCGGACTGCCTCTACCAATCCAGCGACTACCAGCGACTATTGAAATCATGACCAAGAACTTCTCGTGCTACCGCTGAATATTGTGCCGGAGAATCATCATGTTGAAACCACATGTGCTGCTATATTTCTAAGCTCAAGTCTTCAAGCAATATTGGCAGTTTATTTTCCAAAATATCTTGATTTTGGACCATTTAAGTTGCCTTCGATAATCTGGGAATGGATCAGTTTGTTGCAAATTAATCTACATTATACGTTGACAGTCTATGGATGCTGGTATTCGACTTCACGAAGCCACTACAGATTTTTAATACTGCAGTAGTGCATCTTGTTTCGATTAACTATTCCATGGTTCGTAAAAGACGACTCGTCAGAGAATAATACATACCAAAGAAAGTTGGAATTTTGTTGTGTTTGTTCGCGTGCCCACTGACAAAAAGCTACCCGATTTTTAAAATAAACAACATCAAGTTCTTGATGTAAAGAGACATGATACAGATGAAATTTATTACGCTTTGAAATTTTCCAAACAATGCTCTGAGACATTCCGGAATCACGTACAATTTCTCGTATACTAACGTGAGGATTATTCGCCACTGCAGCTAATACAGTAATTTCATTATTTTCTCCAGTGACTGTTGTTCTACAGGTCTTTTTCTTAGGTATCAAGATTTTTTCCACCTTCTCCATACACCAGAAGCATTGAAATTTTTTCTCGTACGCTTAGATACTCCATTCTAAAGTTTTATTTGGAATAATTTTTGATCAAACTAAAATTAGTTTTGTCTTAAATGTATTTTTTCTAATTTACTGTATTTGAGGAAAAAAAGTAAACACTTTCGTAATTTTTCGATAGCGTCTGCCGACCTCGATCTACAATAATGCCAGAGCCAAAATTTAGGAATATTCAGGAAACGCTGTAAATGTAAACGTATTATTCAATAATTACTTCTCCAGAACAGACATACGCTTTCGCATGTTTTTCAAAATAATAATTATCAAAGAGATCCAAAGCTCTATTGCCCTTAATTTTAACCGAATTCAAAAAGAAGAAGGTTGTACCTATGTTCGTTGCGTTGTATTTTTTATGTACGGGTTTTTATTGCACTCTTTAAAAGATTCTACAGCAATTTGAAAAATTATTTTTTTCCGTGGTCAGTCACGGCACAATGAAAATGGTGTATTTTGTATTGTTAATTGTCGATTACAGCAGCGACTTTTACGACGCTTAATCGTATTGAAAAAGTAGGTCATTTACTTTAGAATGCCAAAAAGAATTCCTGTAGGTAAAAGCCAGCTAAACGATCTGCAAGCTAACTGTTCACGATTAGTTACTAAGGTTAGGTTTATGGTCGAAGCGATCAATGGACACCTTAAGACATGAAATCGATACTTTGACTATCTGTGGTGCATTCAGTCAATTCAGCAAATTTTAGAAACGCTGCTGCCTTTCAAAACGCGTTTTATTTGGTTATAATATCTGACTGAGAGCGATCGCCAGAGATTGTGTGACTTCTGTTGAAAAGATTACAAAATAAAATCTCTTATTCGGTCTGGTCAAATCACAACACCTAAATCGCAAGAAATTTACATTCGTATCGTTGGATGCCTATCAGCTTTTTTCTGCAAAATCTGGCTCTTGTCAAATTTAACTATCTCTGAAAAACAAACTTGACGCCTTTACTTTTAGAGATAAGGACTTTAGTGTAGATTATGAAGCTAAAGAAGCAGTAGAATATTCGCCAGTTACATTGTTAATCAAATTCATTATTAACACACTGATCAGTGCTTCTTATGAGTAGAAAAGATGACGATTGTCTGTGCCCCGAACTTATCTTTGGTCGTTATTCTCAATTTCATCGGTAAATATAATAATATAACATGTCTATATTGTTATAAATTTCTTTCAAGATTTACTCGAATATAAATTGATGCGATTCAAACCAAACGAAGGAATTGGCACATAGCCAACTGTGCCGATGAAAAGTGTAAAAATCATTTTACGTCATAAAAGTACGAGTTTGGTATGCAATAAAGAGTTTTTAGTGTCGCTGATTACGTTTCTTCTATTCGTTTAAAAAAATTCTAAGATTTGGAATCCAAGATAGCAAATACAAGATTTTCCAAGGGTTTTCGGATTTTTTGATTTTGGATTCAAAATGCCATATATTTTGTAGTTTAGAGTACCTACGATGGCTGTGGTGAAGATTTTTAAAGGAAGGCGCACAGAGTAAGTCTTACTTAAACTAAAGATTTGAAAACGCCCATGCTGTACCTGAAATTTCTACGCATCATGGGTATACCGTGAAATACTATGTGAAATTAAAATTTAAGGATAAAAACGGTATAAAATAAATTAAGAATTTGTGGCAATCCTTTACGTTTAATTCAAAGAGCCCGAAAGGAATCGGTGCGCTCGGACTGAGGATACGATGGGGAATCACTCAAGACACGGTTTAGGAGGCTAAGACGTTTGCGGTGTATACAATGGGGTCACCTCTCGACATAAAAGTCTTTTTCCACTAATCAAACACTGCGAATCGCAAACTTGAATACCCCAACACGAAAGGGACTCTCGGAAGTGGTGTGGCAGAGAAAAACCAGAGGCAGAAGGAACAGGGATGAAAGGTCAAAGGAAAGACGTAATTACGGCGACCTGGCATGTTGCAGGGTGCAGATAAAAATCGGGATGGGCTCGCACATGTAGAATCGTCCCGAAAGAGCGCGTCACAATCCCGAAGCTTGGTTTTCGGAAGAAATTGCGTACAACTTATCAACGTATTATCGTTTGGAGGCCCGTGGTTCGCTTCTACACACCAGAGGCGAGCTCTATGGCAGTCGGTACGGACGGCGAGTGGGTCACTCAAAAACTATATTTTACTACGCAATTTTTACGAAACTCTCGATCACCCTGGAAGAACCATCTATTGAATACGATCTGATATTTAGAATTCATTCCCTCAGGAGCTCAAGGATGCAGAGGCCAATAGGAGGTTCAAGTGGATGTCGGTCATAAATTTAAGTGTGAACAGATGTCACTTTCGAGGCGGACGACTTTGTCTCTTTGTTCGTCTGCATCTCAGGCCGACCCATAGACCGACTGAACTGAAAATTCAATGCTTAACTTCTAAAAAAGAAGCCGGTTTTTAAAACGTGTAGAATTGTAACCTTAAATTTCTTGGGTGATTTTTTCTCAGTTGACTAAGTTTTTAAAATTAGGTATTTTTTATTTGAATTCAGAGACTCAATATCTTTTTAGAATTGTAATCTGAGTCTTCCAGTCAATTGAACATAACCTGAGATAAACTACACTCGGAAGATGCATGCTCATTTAAAGTTTCCATGTTTGCATCATATTTTACCATCAGGTGTGATCTCTTAAGAGTTTTATGTCATACTAAATGTCAAACCATTCATCCGTATATTAAAAAATTGCAAAATTCACATGAAAATTATTTCAGGTAAGTCAGTCTCATTTAAATTTATTCACTTAGCAAGATTATTAATCGTTTTTCAAAAAAAATTTCTTGAATCACGTTGAATTAGTTTCAGCACAGGAGTTCCGAATAAATGTGTTTACTACGTACCTATTCGTTTTTGTTTGAACAACAATATCTTGACATAATAAAATTTTATAAGACGTGGCTATGATTATAGGCCGTTCATAGAGAATCAAAAAGTTCCACGAGAACAACCCTGTAAACAAAGTCCGGTGAGAGCTAGATTGCTCTAAAGGTTATGGACCTACCAGTGTCTACAATGACAGCGATGCTTCTGGAGTTCTTTCTGGCAGGGAGGGGGGGGGGGCAAATGTATCATTTGGGGTAGACCAGCTACTAATATGGGGTAATCGAAAAGAAGCTACTGGCCGTGATGGAGAACATTGTGGATCATTTGAAAAGTATTTTAAAAAATTGCAAAATAATTTGTTGGTTCGGGAGGTGTTAGAGTTTTTCCACAGTAAAATACAACTTTTTGGTCATATGGAGTTGTATATTGATAGGGTAAGTTGCAGTCAAACAAAGTGTATTTTTGGTTATGCCACAGGGCAGAATCGTGTATCTGATAGCATTAGGATTTAGTTTGCAATAGATTTTAAAATTACCATCCCTCCTGGGTCGTGCGTTGGTGATTAACATGGTAAGCACCAGTGAACGGAGATTACCACGCTAGCAGTAAACTTCGATTACTTTAAAAATTAATCTGATAGTTTTGTGGAGCACTGCGCTGGCTTACAAAAAGAAATCTTGCTACGTGTACTAAATGACTTAAAAAAGACCGAACAGCGCCATCACGCATGTGCGCTTTCTATTTATCTGTAAAAACAACAGACGGGTCTTATGGATCAAGAGCTAGCTGAAATTTTCTAGAATGGCGAACAGTTGCTCGAAAAAGGAACTAGGGAAGCCTGTTGTTTTTTTGGATTTTGAAGAGAAATATTTGACGTAATAGGTCCATTTTAAGCTACTGAAAGTGATGTATGCATTGTCCAACAAATGATTAAAGGGATGCCTGAAGTCTGCTGTAAATTTGGAAAAAGGGATGTGCTCGTAGTTTACAGAGGCTTTCGCGACGCAAAATCTTATTAAGGGCATAATCAATTTACTGTCAATATGTAAGAAATAATTCCAGTAAGTAAACCCAGCTAAGCGAACTGCAAGCTAATCGTTCACGATTGGTAACTGAGGTTATGTTGTGGCTAAAGTGATCAATGGGCAACTTGAGACATTTTTACGATTCTTTGACTATTTGTGGTGCATTCAGTCAACTTCCCACTTGACAACAAATTTTGGAAACGCTGCGGCCTTTCATAACGCGTTCTATTTGATTGTAATATCTAACTAAGAGCAATCGTCAGAGATATCGTGACTTATTTTGAAAGATTAAAAAACAAAATCTGTTATTCAGACTGGATAAATCACAACACCTTGATCGTAAGACATTTACATTCGTATCGTTAGATGCCAAACAATTAGCAAAGTGCCATTAGGAACATGCTGTCAGAAACGATTACAGCTTTGTTTTTACGAAAATAATATGTGATTATAAAAGATTACGTAAATGGAGAAATGAGTTTTAATTGCGTGTATAAATAATGTTTTTCGCAGAGTCTGACTCTTATCAAATTGAACTATCACATAAAAAAAACATGACACCTTTAATATAAAAGATAACGACTCTAGTGTAGATTATGAAGCTTTTAAAACAGTTCGATGTTTACTAGTTAAATTATTAATAAAATGTATTAGTATCACACGACTCAGTGTGTCTTCTTAGTAGAAAAGATGACGATTGTCTGTGCAATGATCTTATCCTTGTTCGTTATTCTCAATTCTATTGGTAAGCATAATAACATAATGTATCTATATTGTGATAAATTGCTTTAAAAATTCACTCAAATAAAAATTTATGCGATTTAATGTGTTCGAAGCATATTTTACACGGACCCAACTGTACGAGATCCTATTTATTCACAAGCACATATGGTACCCTACCAAACGTTTCAGGTTTAAGTATATTTAATAAAGGGCATGTAGTACTTGCAGATAATTTTTAATTAATATCGATCGGTTTTAGTAGCTACTAATATTTTTTATAAATACCGATCTTTCCAGAATAGATATTCTGATCAGTTTTGCGTTCGTAGAATTCCATAGTTTATACACACAGATATTGTGAGACATGGTGATGACTGAAATTTGACCGCGATTTTGGTGGGATCGGGTGCAATTCTTCAGATTGGCACCTAATCCCCCGATCCCAGAAAATTCCTGCTTATTTTGTCATAAGGAAAACCGCAGACTTTAGCTGGGACCGGGGGACAATTATTTTTTCAAATATATATATATTTTAAAAATTAATTATCAAATGAATAGTAATGAATAGTAAAAATGAATTAAAGAGGATATCCTAATTGATTATTACGTGTATATAATGAATTGAATTTGTAAAGAAAAAATAATTCTATGGTGTAATACCTTATATAATAAAAACAATTCGGATGATGATAAATTACTAGAATGAAAAGATTATCAACATCTTTAGATATTTTCTTATAAAGTAAAAAAATGATCTCGGCTAACCTCAACATTTTTGGTATTCTTTGGTATATTTCTAAAAAGAAATAAAAATTTAAAAAAATCAAAATATAAGTATAACCTTAAAATTCGTTCTAAAAATTGAAAAAAAGTAATTTAAATGTTTATATAATGAATAGTATATATATATATATATATATATATATCCCGGCGTAATCCTGCAGTTGTCCCTA
>JAAAKG020137086.1:0-13002 GCA_010014905.2 Druon quercuslanigerum
TTTTGTTTGATTTGGTTCAGATTTTCGACCTGTAGGTGGTTTTGAACGAAATTATTGCTATATCCCCAATGTGCGGCCTGGCTACCCCTTGCTGGGTTTCATGGACAGGAACCGGGTTACTGCCCGGGTCAACCCTGGTTATATTCCATGGTCGGAAACCGGCCGGGCGTTGGTCAGATTAATTCTTTCGTATAAATTACACATTTTTTAAGAGTCGTGGCATTAACAAAGACGTAATTATGAATGCTTGATGAATTATTATTTAAAAAATATAATTTAAAGATTTATTAGATCAGTGGAACAGAAATAAGATTGCTTAAATTCTTTTTTTTTTATAAATGTCAACTTTTTAAAAATAAATTAACATTTTAAATTAAAGTATTATCGATTCTACTATGTGCAATAGCAGAAATGTTACAATGTTTGTAAACCTCTCTATTTTCAGACAATATTTAGCCTGCACACTTTCAAATTTGCCGCCATTTATAGCGTCTGCTACGTCTGGGGTCTGCATAGACACTCACTAATTTTCAGTTTCGCGCCTGGAACGAGGATGCTCCGTGCACTCACGTCGCGTCGTCTCTTCGAAGTTCGCAAATAAAATCGAGACTTGCAATTAAAATCAACCTTTTTTCCGTCATTAGTTTCAAAATCCCACTTAGTGTGCGAATAATAATGCTTTGTAATTAAAATATACTGTTGTGTAAAAAAAATTTTCCTTTCTTACTTCCTAACCATATATCACAACGTGGTTTCCAAATTGCAATGAGATTCTAGCATCAGGGATTAAAATTGTACTCCAATTGTCTTGCCCTAATTGGTTAACTTGATTTTACTTTTAAAGTTCACCGTATACTATATAACGGTATTAAAACCGAGATCGGCTTAAATCGGGGCTGTCCGGCCGGATCCCTGATTGTATTCCTACACGGGAATAGAAAAGTCAAATTAAGGCGCAAATTAAACGTGATAGGCGCTCGCCAGTAACTTTAAAATAGTATTCCGCATTCGATTATAATTTAAGGACATGTTTTTTTTTAATTCAACACTCCTCAAAACGTCTTATCCAACCTGAAATAAAAAGTTTCAACTTTACCTCATTGCAGGCTCACCTGATCAATCTCGAAGACGTGATCCGTGTTGTAAATTGATAAATTTCACAAGGTCGGTACGACCAACGAGAGTAGTACTAAAAGTCACTACTTGCTTTGAAGCATGATTACTCGCTTTAAAAACATGCGAGAAACTTGTTTAAAATACTGTTTCAAAAACTGATTAAAAACCTTATCGATTGACCTCCAAGAGAATTATTTTGGAACCTTCAAACCGAAAAGTCGACTTGAGAAATAAAAAAAATGCTAGAATTTCTATAATTTTGTACCTCTAATTCAACTTGTGACATGACGAAGGAAAGTTGTAGCAAAATTTGAAAATTAGACCATACGGTTCCTAAAATTTTATCGTTAATTTAAGCTGTCAGCTGAGAATTTATAAAATTTTGTTCCCTAACTTTTGACATGCAACAATCAATTTGAAATAGACAATCCCTGACAACTTTTGTTGTGACTTAGGAAACTGATGGAAAAAAAACTTAAATTGAAAGGATGTCATCTTTCAAATCAAGTCTTTAATTCAAGCCTTTTTGACATTTTCAGTCGTATTCCGAGAACTCGTTTATATTTTAAAGTTTTATTGGCTTAAATAATAGCTAAGACCCCAAGGACAGGGTTGTAATAATTCCAGACATTTTCTGCTAATTTTCTATTTCCTGCCACAAGTTCAAGTGGAGAAACAAACTTTGAGAAATTCTTTCTTTTCGCTTAAACTTCTTACCTGGTATTTCTAAAGGTCAAAAAAATCTCTATGAGAGTTCATTTTCCTCGAAATTTAAAAAGATTAATAATAGTTTTTACAAAAAGTTTCTCGGTTCTTTTTTGAACGACTGATCACTTTAAGAAGTCACCGTAATTTTTAAAAGTACTCGCGCTGGTCATACCGACTGTGTCTTAAAGTAGTTTTTTCCTTATCATGCTACTCAAATTTCTACCATATCAATTTAATCTTGTAGTGCAATTTCAATAGCAAAACTGGTTTCAAAATTCACTAGGAATTTATGAGCTAGCACCTTTAGATCCTCTTCTTGTAAACCCGCGGCAGTATCATAATTCAGAAACGACCCATGGGCGTTGCTTAAATTGTCTTCGGGTTCGCCCTTGGAATATCTCAAAACGCGTCGCGACAGCATCTTTTTTCCGGTGCACGGTCGTGGGTACCTAACGTCTGAAACATATAGCAGGTACTAAGTACGATGTCTACATACCGCATGTGGCGCATGCGCAAATCTTTTCGCGTGGCCCACGGGGTGGGTTATCGTCCTGAGTGGGATAATGGTGGGGGAAGGGGTCGGTAGACGGAGCGGCTGATTCGTTCGCGGAAGACGGAGATTCAGTCGGCCGGCGAATTCGCGTGCCGAGAGTTCGTGTTCGGTGTGGGTTGGACCGAATTTACCGAAATTACCGAAATTCACCCCAGCCCTTATTCGTACGTGTCTTCCCTTTTCGTCGTTACGAGCCGGCCTAGAGATTTTCAATTCCGGTTTCGCGGAGCGGGTTGATTTGTTAAAATAAATAAATTGAACATCTTTAAAAAAATGACTTTTCTCTTGTCGACAAGAGTTGAAAAGTCGACGCAGAAGAGATCGACTTTTGGCAGCGAAAATACTTAACGTAGGAAGATAAGTTGTACCTGAAAAAAATCTTGTTGGTTCGAGTTTTCGAATTCAGGGAGTATGCTTATGAACATTTGGAGAGAATTTAGAGCTAATCCTGCATGAGGATTACTGATTAAGCGACAATTCTCGCGACTAAAGAAACATATACCAAAGGACTCCTGCCGTCATGCTCGTAGTGTTCTGCATATCACTCTAAAAAAAATAATTTTTATTGACTTTGATATTATTTTTATTTTTAAGAGTTTCGTAAAAAATATTAAGAGCCGAGATCTACCCAATGTGTTCTTGTTTTGAGTCACGTGACAGGTGAATTTTTTTGAAAGTGACTGGAGTAAACAAATTTTGTATGAAATATTTTAAGTGGTTTGGTGGTTATTTAAGTGAATAAAGTGGAGTGTTTCTATAAGAAAAATGTGAGAAAGTGGAGAATGAAATATTTGACGAGGCTTCGTTGATGAAAAAGTAGAGTGCGGATAATATTCAAGGTAATTGTTCATAATAGTTTCTCTCAATGTCTTGAAAATTTGTTTATTTTGATTTATAGATGATTATAAAACAAAGATATGTTTTAATAAAATCACAATTTATAACAATAAAGAGGGAACATGGACTATTGAAAGAAGCATTTACATACAATATCCATCAAATTAATTTTTTTTTCTCGCAATAGAATTATTTATTTTTACACGTGAAATACAGTGGCAAAAGATATCCGTTTGTTTAAATGCTGCGATCCACAATTCTCCAGCAACCGGGCAAGCCATTCTTTTCTTTATAAACTAATTTCCCGGTCAGAAGTAATATGGAAAATTTAATTAAGAATATTAAATGATTTAAAAGAATACGAAATAGTTATTGCACAAAATATGCTTTTGTATTGAATTAATATTGTTCAAATTATGCTCACAGATATCCGATTATTAAAATGAACATACGCATATCCAATGGCCCGTACAAGCTGCCGAATTTCTTAGATCCGTTTAGACATTGCTTTTTTAATTTAGGCTTATCGTATATGTTTTTCATTATTATTAAAGAAAGAACATATATTTGATAATTTAATTTAATTTATTAGAATAAAATCTTTAGTTTAATATAAAAAAAATTAAGCTTTAAAATTCCTCTTACAAGAAGAATGCAGTGAGGTTTAATGGTTATTAATTTTAGGAATTGCTTTTCACATTATCGCGTTTAATTAAGTTATTTTTTTTGTTTGCTGTTTGTTTCTTGTTTTTGTTTTGGACTCGCTATTTTATATTCCTGGGAAAATTTATTTTCTAAATTGGTATGCTATTTATTATTAAATACTGACATATTTTTCCAACAACCTGAAAGGTCATCAGAGAATTTTCATTAATTGAGGAATCTCAATCAAAAAGTTTCTAAAAGGGTTATAGGATTTGTTAAATTATTCTTCCCTGGGGTCAAAGTTATATCATATTTTAAAAAAATTGAATGCTTTTAAAAACCATGAACTTTGCAGCCTAAATAAATATCAATACACGCTCAACAGGCATAAAATAAAGACAAACATTTTTTTCTGCAGTATATGACGCGATCGCTCGATCCACGAATGCTTAATGTGGTAATGTGATAATTGAAAATTAGAATTTTTATTATTTCATTTAATTTTCTCTTTTTTCTTTTTATATCTACTGAGAGTGAGACGTGTTTAAAAAAACCCTGGAAACTAAGGAAATTTTAGGGATCTAGCAAAAAAATGGCAGAAGTTAGGGGATTTCTGTAAGAAGCACTTAAAGTGACTGCTAAGAAGTCAAATAAAAATATTGAAAATTTTTTTTATTCTGGTTAAAGTAGATTATATGTTAAAAATACTGCCAAGTTAGGATTCTCGATTTGAAGCTTAATATGGAGGCAAAATGAAAAATTGGTCATGGAAAAATAAAGGAATTTTCAAATTGAAGTTTTTGGATCAGCCTGATACAATATTCTTATTATTGATTTATTTTTCATGCATTTTTACTTCTATTTATTTTTTTGCAGATAATTGCTATTGCCGATTACACTTTTAGTTAATAATTTTATTATTTGGTGGAAAATACAACCAGTTTGTAGAAAATTCTGCTTTTTCCTTGAAAATTAATCGTTGAATGTTTGAAAATTTAACCATTTTTGTAGAAAATTAACTTGTTTCATGAAAATTTAAATTTCACTGTAAAAACTTAAAGGAAATATTTCGTGGTTGAAATTTTAACTAGATATTTTTCTCTAAGTATGTATTTGGTTGGAAAATGTAACTTTTTTATTTGAAAATTGGTCTTTTTTGATAAAAAAATTAATTTTCTTGAAATTAAATTTCCCTTTTTCTGGTTAAAAATTCAAGTTTTCGGTTGAATATAAACTTTTTGTTGAAAATTCATATTTTTGGGTTGAACGGCCATCTGTTTTTAGACAATTCATCTAACGACTTTTTAATTTATATTAGGAATTTTATTATTATTCAGAATTTATAATTCTCTTTTAAATTTAACTTTTCTAGTTGAAAAGTTCTGATGTGTTCTGCAAAATTATTTTTGTTGTCTTGAAAATTTAAATGTATGTTTAAAATTCATGTATTTTATTGTCAATTAATTTTTCTTCTGGTAGAAAATTAATCTTTTTTGTTGAAAATTCGGCTGCTTGGTTTCAAAACTCTTCTCCTTTGGTTTGGGCGAAATATCAACAGTTATATTTTTGTTGAGAATTCTATTTGATTTAAAATTTATCTTTGTAGATACACTGGGAAAAAATATTACTTGAATAAAATAAATATAGTACTGGATATGTGAAATCAAATATTATTCTGATCAAAATGAACTCCTCTAATAACAAAATTTATTGCTTCATAATTTCTTCAACCAAGAAAATCTGTTTGTTTAAAATAATATTTTATTATACGTTTTCAGCAGTACAAATCTTTAATTCAAGTAATATTTTTTCAGTTAGAAAAATGTACGTATTTGGGAAAAAATGTAACTATTTCGTTAAAAGTCTAATTATATCATTGAAAAGTCATCTTTTTCGACCGAAAACTTATCTTTTTTGTTCGATATTTGTTTATTTGGATATGAATTTTATCTATTTAGATGCAAAATTCATCTTTCGATCACAGAAAAGTTATATTTTTGAGTTTAAATTAATAAGTAGATTTGATCATTTCAAATTCATTTCGGAAATTGTTGTATTCCGTTTAAAAAAGATTCTTCATTAACCCTAGACATTTGGAAAAGAAACGTTACAAGGTTGAAACGCTGTTGTGCTGTTTGAAGGTTGTTTGAAAAATAAAATTTTGCGACCACGATGCTACATTATTTATTCATAAAATCAAAATTAGGATAACTTTCAGGGGTTATTATCTAAGGGATGGAGGAAAGGGCTGAGTCCTGAATTATAAGTGATTTCATTCGTCGTAGAAGTTAATCACAACGGTTTACCAGGACGCTTAGTTTCCCATTGCCGTCGAAGTTTCGCTCAATATCGAGAAAGAGAAAATCCATTGGCACGCCACGCTGTTGTAACGATGACGCGAAAGATAAAGCCAGATTGGTCGAGAAACTTTCGAGCGAACTGTAATGAAGCCACTCGCGAACTACCTTTCCCGTGTTGCTATCTCGATCATACGAGTCTTTAAACGCTCCTGTCTTAACCATTCTCTCGATCGAATAACAGCTAAACTTGTTAACTTGTCGGATTTCAGCCTCAAATGATTATTAAAATTCTGAATTTAATCCCTTTTTACACACAGTTCGTAAATTTAGAATAAATGTTGTTCTTGCTAGCCAAAACATATGCGCAACATGAATGCGTTTATTGAATCCTTACATCTTTGTGAAGATCTTAACCTGGCGTGATTTCTAGAGAGATTGATCAGCGATTTGGGTCGGAGGGTTTTGCGGAAGACACGTGATGCTTAAATGAGTAATACGGAAATTCTAGAATGATATAAAAATGATAGATTTTTTATAAAAATACAAATTCCTATAGCATGATCAACTGTGAAATATACGACTTTTAATATTCTAGTTTGAAATTATGCAAATACGTGAATTATTTCAGAATTAAATTTTTCTTTTTAATTTCACAATTTTAAAATATCTTCTAACATCATTAAAAATTTTGTGAAATCCTTCAAATCTTAATATCTCATGTGTACATAAAATTGTTATTAAATAATTAAAAGCAATGAATTTCCGTTTATTTAATAAAATTGAGTTCCCTTCTCTCATCAAAGTAACCAATTAAAAGTAAAGCGTTGATTTTACTTATAACTACCGAATATAATAAATAAAACAATTTAAAATTTCAAAGGCCATTCAGGTTTTCAACATAGATTACGAAATTTTCAAAATATTTCGTTACAATACCTTTTTTTATACAAGATTAAGAATAATTCAGATGAAAAATATCATATTGTACAATGGCTCACAACTATGGTTTATGATCAGAACATAAAAAAAAGATGTAAAACATTTATGAGCGGAAATGAAGATACTCAAGAGTTAGAAATATTTTCCTGAATCATTTTTTATTCTCCCACGTTCTGCTGATACAATTTATTCCAATATATAAAATCCTTGGATCGGCAAATGCGGCTGCTTTTTAGTTCTAACACAGAGAAAAATTTGCTAATTCAAAAAAGTTGTTTAGTCTGCTGCGTGTGGTTGATTTTAATAAAAGTTTAGTCCTGAGTAAACAATTCGCTTGGCTCAATCAACATTTTTTAAATCAAACCCAAATATTTATTTGGTTTATTCAGCCAACAATTTTTCTCAATGCCCTTTTTAATAGATGAAATATCATATTGAGATGAAGAAACTTTTGTTTGGATTTTGAATAATGGTGTCAAATCTCGAGTAGGACTTGGGATGACGTACATTCTGCAGTTTGAGTAGAAATATCAGCGTTTCGTCAGACCGCAGCTTCGTTGTTCGATGGATAATTAATTACGTCGCCGGAGACTCTAGCCAGAATAACGTTGGTTGAAAGGCCGAGGAAGTTTAGTCCGTGGGCAGGAATAATATTCGTGCATCTCCTTGTGCAGTGGAAACTCTCTCAGAGAGAACAAGGGTATGACATTTCACAGGAAATTGATAATGTGCTAATTAACGTCAATTTTTATTCATTTTATTTTGTGCTTTTTTAATAAACAGAAACAAAGTCTGCTGACAATTAAATTGAGAGACGAAGCTGTCGAAGCTTTGTATTTTAGATTCTAATTGTTATTATCTTTAACCAAATATTTGTAATCAGCAAAAAAATGTTGCTAATTAAAGAGTAATCTTATTTCAAATCATGCGAATTATTTTTTTAATGGGATATATCATATTTTGATCTAATATTATGCTTTGATTTAGTATCATCCTTTTATTTGTTACAATTATTTTACTTATTACCCGCAAATTTTGAAAAAATGTTACCTTGTTTTCAATTTATCCTAAAAAAATTAAGAGGGTCAGAAAATTGAAAAAATTGCGGCTGTTTTTCTAAAATTCTAGAATGTTAAATAGACTTTAATGTGTGCTTTACATTAGTGGAGTTTCCTTTTTGGTAAATTACTGCTTCCAATTAGGAAAAATCACTAAAAAAATCGAATTTTCGCTTCTTTCTTGGAAACAATTAAAAGTACAAAAACATGTTTAAACAAAAATTAAAAAATGTATGTATAAAACTGATAAAATGCCTTTTTTGTATCAATAGGAACTTTGTTTAAATATCAAAGAAAAGAAAATAGTTAGGATTTTCCTGAATGTTTTAATTTCCTGTTTTTTAAATTCGATTAAAAAAATAAGAAATATTTGCCGAAAAGAACTACCGTTGTGATTTTTTTCTATTTTGACTTTAATTTTAGATGTAATAAAAAAATATCCCAGCAATTTTATGAGATCTTGAACTTTTTTATGACTGAAATCTTTGTTTTGATGTTTAAACTTTTATATAAAATTTTTTTTGTACCTTTCGTTGTTGACATCAAAAACAAAAAGTTTCAAAGGCGAGTTCTTGGGAGAATTTACTTTCAATAAACTGGAAAAGCACATCAGCTGTTTTCTTATTTTCATAATCAAACGAAAAATATTGCATTTTGAAAAAAAATGTTCATTTAAAGAATTTTCAGGTCTTCTATTATTTCCACTATGGAATTATATATATTCGAATACCAAATGATTCTGATATATTTAGCTGGATCTACCCGCATAATTTAACATGAAATTGGTGTAAAATAGTTCCTTGATTTTACTTTATAATGACAACACAAGCAAGAATCTGCAATCTTTTTGTCTCTTTTTTTGTGATAAAATCCGGGTCGGTTTTAATATTAATAATGATAACAATTATTTTTTCATGGAACTATGTTCTCTCTTTTTCGATATTTCATGTTGCCTCTTTTTATCATTATTCCCGAAGTTTCCACACAAAGTATGAAGAACCGCCTGCATCTGTCCTCCAAATATGACATTATATGAAATGAATATTTCGCAAGAGGGTTCAAAAATCCTCTTTATTTCTCCCTTGTCGCTGATATTTTTCTCTTCCTCACTCTTCTATTAAGATCTCTGACGTTTTGACGAATAAACGAAAAACATGCAAAAAGTCACTTCCCCGCATGTGTTGTATTACATCTCTCGGTCAGCGAGTTTTCGAGCTCACTTCATTTCCTCTATCTTTCTGTATTTCTCGTTTTATTTCTTTCCCCTTTTTTTTACTACTTCGTTCGGAAAGTTCATACGTTTCACTCGCTTTGCAGTCGCGGCCCCATTTGGTCTAGCCGCGCGTTTCGTAACGAGCTGAATTTCTCTACGTTATCGAAAACTGATAAGGTTACGAGGATAATTTGCAGGTCTATCCACATTTCGCGAAAATTAAATTTTCCATTTCTCGACGAACCGTTTGCTGGTGGCAGAGAAAGGAGACTTCCATTTCCACGATCGTCTTTCGAACTCAGCTTTTCATTTATTCTCTCAATCTCACGAGCGCACCGCGAACCGCGATGGTTTCCTTGTACAATGCCTAATTACGATTTCCTGAATGTCGCGTTCCAGCTCGTGTCTCCAAAAGTAATGTCGTTCAGAATTAATGTTCCGCGTATTACGTTACGGGAAAGCACGGGATCCATCCGAGCTTCCCATCGGTAATTAGCAAATGGCGAAAGGAAAAATGAGATAGTAAAACTTGGTCGCTGCCAAGGCCTGAAGCTGCACGAACTACCGCGCCGTTTACGCAGATCATTATAATAAGTGCTTCGACTCTTTAGATTTATTCCGGGCTTCATTTAAAGAAACGGGGATGCCATTTCATATCACTAAATAAAACATCATATTTACCCTGAGAAAAATGTTTAGTTGACCAAACAAAAGTTTTGCTGTCCCAAACAAATTTTTTTGTTACTATAGAAGCAAAAACATTGTTTTATTGAGCCAACCAAATTATTTTGTTGGAGCGTTTGGTGGGACTATCCAAAAAGCTTATTAAACAAAACCAAAGTTTGTTAAAGATTGAACATATTTATTCAGTTAAAATTACCAAATGTTTGTCAGGTCAATACAATGATTTTTTTTAGCTTGGCAGAGATATGGTAGGTTTTAGAAAATAGTTTTGCTGGCCGAACTATTATTCAAAATCATTCAAAAATTATTTTTTCTTGAGCGAACTAAACTTTGGTAGACTTCACAAAATATTTTTGTTGTAGCAATACAATTTCTTTCAAGCAGCAACAATTATTTTGTTGAGGGAAAAATGCATTTTGTAAAACAAATATAATATGTTTTTTGTTCAAGAAAGAAAATAGAAAAACAAAGTGTATTGATTTAATAAGGTGTGATTGATTCTTAGAAAATTCGTTTGATTAATCTCAATTCATTTTTGGAACACTCGGTGTTTAGATGAAAGAGTGATTGACATGTTTAAACAAAAATTAAAAATGTAGGTATAAAACTGATAAGATGCCTGTCTTGTATCAAGAGGAACTTTGTTTAAATATCGAAGAAAGGAAAATAGTTAGGATTTTCCTGAGTTTTCCAAAAAAATTTCCTTTCCCAAAGTTATCTAAAATCTGTCAGATAGAAGCGTCAGGCATCCTACAAACTATAAAAACAATATTGACGGGTAGCAAAGCGAGTGCAAAATAAAATTGGAATTTGAGTGACTGTTTCGATATTATGCAAGACGTTAGACAAGGATGCGTTATGGCTTCATGGATATTTATATTATTTATGAACAATTGTTTAAGAATAGCTATTTTCGAAGAAGAAGACCTGGATCTCGAAACAGTAAGGGTACGTGGGTTAGCGTTAGGGTTAGCGTTCGCTAATAAGGTTGTTATGGCAGAGTCAATCGAAGACTTGCAAAGAATGTTGAATAAACTTAATGAAAGCATGAAGAGCATGGACTTTGAAATTAACGTAAATAAAACCAAAAACTATTGGGTTCGAAGAAATGAGTGAGAAAAAAATATACAACTGTGTATTAAATGATAAGCGAACATAAGCGAACTAAACACCTTGGTGGCTTATTTACTCGCGACGAGAAGATAGATAAGGAGTTAGATAGACGCATAAACGAAGACAAGAAGATTACTGGTAGAGCAGGCCCCCTTATCAGAAGTAAAAATATATTAAATAGGGCTAAAATGGCACTACATAATTCTATATTTTTACCGACTGTACTATACGGCAGTGAGACGTGGACATATCAAGAAAAAGATAACAATAAGATTAACGCAATTTACATGAGATTTTTGCGCATAATATGCGTTGAAACTCTAATGGACAAAGCAATATCGAGAAAGTTCTCAAAGAATGTTATGCAGAAGCGACACTACTTGGCACATGGGCAAGAAGTCGGTTAAGATGGTTCGGTCATGTTGAGAGAATGCCAAATTAACGACCAACGAAGCAAGTGTATCAAGGTAAACTAAATGGCAGCATGCCCAGAGACAGGCCGTGAAAACAATGGCTTGAATGTGTTAGAAGAGATATTAAAAGCCACAGAAACACGAGAGTTTGCATGAAAAAATGCATAGAGGTATAAGAAAAATCAAGACTCAAGTATCAAGTTTTCCGAAAATTTTTTAAAAGTTCAATTAGGGACAAAGTACAGGAAGAGTTCCATTTTATTTTTATTAAAAATTTTGACGCAAGAGCTTATGGGACTTATGCAGGAGAAAAGTATCAAAGTAGCAACAATTATTTTTTTATTATATTTTAGTAAGCTCCAAATAATGTTTAGGACAAAAGTACTACAAAAGTTTCATTTTATTGTTTTAGAAACCTTTGCAAGCACTGATGGAACATTGTACCAAATAAGTGAAAGAATTTTTGGGATAAAAGTTCTAAAATAGTTAAATTTTCTTTTTTCCAAATTTTCAAGAATATTGACGGAATTTATGTCCAAAAAAACTGCTGCTGAAATAGGACAAAAGTACCAAAAAAGTTCAAAATATGTCCAATTTTACTCGGAAACTTTTACTTTAAAAGTATTAGAAAAGTTACATTTTCTTTTTCTTATAAATAAATATTCGGTAAGTCAATATATTAAATTTACTCCAAACATAATAAAATTAAATTTATTTTTACTAAGTGAGAAACATTTTAGCGGATTTATAAAATTTGAAATCATGAATTACCTTTCTTTTTGTAAAAATGGATACTTGCACAACTTCTGCAAAATCGAGTAAATTAGAGCTTTGATTGAAAGCCAATCATTTTATTACAAATTTTGTATGAAATCAAGTATAATTGTATTTTCAAAGTTTATTGCTAAAAGAGACGTGTTTTATATGTGTGTGAATTTCGGTAAATTTAAACTTTTTGAGTAAATTATTAAATATTTCTATATTTAGACCAAATGACATGAATTTTGCATAATATTTAGAAGTATCTTTAAAATTGTTCATCGATAAATAATATTGTATAAACTTTTTTTCAAGTTCAAAGAACTTTTAAAACTTTTTTATTTCAATTATATTTTTAGGAATAAAAAATCCAACCTCAGAGCATAAAATATAAAAAACAATTAATGAAATTTCACATAATAATTTAGCCGGAAAGAGGACTTTTAACGAGTTGCCCTGAACAATAAAGTTTGACCGCAGTTTCAAAAAGTTATTTGCAGCAGTGTAAAATTTTGTGAATAGTTTCACGTGTAGACTGTAAAACCTTTATCTTCATTCTGTCTCTTTTTTTTAATTCTGACAGTTCACGCTTTGGATTTTTCGCTTTTGAAAAAAGTCAACTCTCTCTCTCTCTCTCTCTCTTTCTCTCTCTCTCTCTCTCTCT
>JAAAKG020137087.1:0-13001 GCA_010014905.2 Druon quercuslanigerum
AGTCACATTTGTCGGATTCAATTCAAAAAGTACCATTCATTTAAGAGAATTGGAGGCACGGATGTACGGTTGGTTCTGATACATTATTGAAGAACAATTGATAAGTGAGCCTCGGATTCATTTGGATTGAATTGTGGATTGGCACATGTATTGAGATTAAAATATAATTTGAGGTTGAATGACGCATAAAAAAGGTTGCAGAGGATTCACAAAATTGCTTTAAATTGTTTCGGATTAATTCAAATTAGTAGTAGATTTCGGTGAAAAATCCTTATTTCTGACAAAACACGTGAAAAATAATGAAAAAATTGCATTTTGTTCAGTAAATGTTGAAGGATATACCTTATGATAAGGCGGGCTTCTCTGGCAATCTAATTGTGTTCGAAACTAAGCTTTTAATGTTCGTTCCTGGATGCTTTTTCGGTTTGTTAGCACGATAAATTTTGAAATAATTAACAGATTTTGTGCTGATATATAGGCCGTATCTGTAAGTTTAAGTCCTAAAAATAACATTGGAAGTGAGCAAATTGAGTTTGGTATAAACGGAACAAGTTGCAATAAAATGTTTAATAACAATTTTTTTATTGTAAATTTTTGTGTACAAGACAATAAAACTACGTCTATTTGGATACCAATACATGTTATAAATTGCTTTAATATACATTTATGGAAATTATATACAATTTAAGGGACAAATTCGAGGGCGCAGCACGATATACGTGATGAGAATGGGTTCCTTAAAGCCGACGGAGATTTAAAAAAAGAAAATTCATTATCATCAAATTCCTGTTATTGATGCTTTTACCTTCAGTTTTAAAAAATGTTTGCACAAGTGTAGCGAATATTCAAAGACTGAGCGCAAAGCGCAAGAACCAATAGTCGCGCGCCCCTGGCGCGCTAAAGTATGAGAGCCGCCCGCGCAGACAGCAACAAGAATGTGCCAGTATACTATAAGCATCGAATCTATTATATACACATTTTTCTGCCTACGGTACTCAAAAAAAATGGTGAAACTGTGGTTAAATAAAAAAAATGTTATGTAGATATCAAAAATTGCCATAAATTAACCATTTTTTAAAAATATGATCCGTTTGTCGATTTTTCTTCAACATATTTTTTCTGTTTTTTTACTAATCTTTTTAGCTATTATTCTAAAATTGATTGTATGGTCAAAATGGTTGCTTAAAATAAAGAATTTTTATCTCAGGAAAATTTATATTAGATCAGAAGAAAAAATCGGACAGAAACAGTCATTATTTTTTCTTATACAAGCATCGAATCTCTTATGTATATAGGTATGAAGTGCCTTCATATTTTTATACCTATGGCACATTATAAAATGGCGTAGGCACGGTAAAATTTAAAAAACAATGTTATTTAGAAATTAAAGATGGCCAGTAATTAACCATTGTTTAAGAATGTAGTTCGTTTGCCGACGTTTCTTAAAAATATTTTTTCAATTGTTCACAAAACTTTTCTGCTATTATTCTAAAAGTGATTGTACGATAAATATGACTGATTGCAATTAAAACTGTTTATCATCGATAACAAATTTTACACACAAATATTGATTTCGTGGACGGTTTTGAAGAGAAAAAAATATTTTATTACTTCTTTATAGACATTTTTTATATTTTATTTTATTATACTGAGTTTATAGTATATTATATCATAAGCAGGGATATAATGTTCTTCACGAAAAGGTCACTGTTTGCAGGACGAGTTGTAAAACCATGGCAGAAAGCCATAGGTTTTTAGGTCGTCCTTGCGAACATTGAGCTCCACGTGCGTATCTCTCTAACACTACGAAACATATGTATACGATATTTTATTCAGAGTCAACATGTTTTTCCCAATTCAGGTTTAGAGATACTAAATGGTAAAATCAACTTCTATATAAAGGTTTGAAAAATAAATTTCTGAATAACTGCAAAAGAAGCGTTCTGTTTTTTATATGAATGTGGAATTTATTATATAATTAGGTATTAGGCGATTATTATAAGCATTTGTCGCACCTTGCGCTTTGTGCTCGATAAAACAGCCGCGCTCGGATATACATTCTTGGGACTCCAAATGCATCTACAGATTCTAAATTTTCTGCATAATTGAGTATAGCTGAAGATTAAGTTGTTATTAGCTTTGTCGCTTTTTAGGTAAACATACTTATCGTGGAACTCGTGCTTCGAGCTCGATTGTTATCTTATGCTAAAAATAGGAACTTTCTTGATAGTATTTTCGATCAAAAATGTTATGTTAAAAGTTAGGTTAAAAAAAATTGTAGGACCTTTTAAAGAATTTAATTTTTTATGATTGTTTTACGTTTTTTTTAATTAATTAAACTGTTGCAGCTCAGCAACGTTAAGTATTTATGATTTTCCTAATTTTCAGGTAACGAGCTTTGAATTCCTAACATCAATGCGTGAATTAGGTCAAAGTGAAATATTTCGCATCTAGTAAGGTGATTCTGACTTATAGTATACCTTGTATACATTGTTCCGATGCATAAAACTATAGCCGTTGGCCAATGAATGATTTTTGAAGAACTCGTTCTTTTTGGATGTTCAAAAGAGATTTCCCTATTTGTTCTTATTATAAATTAACTATTTTGGACAAGAAAGATCTTTGTAGTGCCGTTTTTCTTTTCTATTGTCAGTCAAATCTCTTTTTAAAATCCAACAAAAACTATTTCTTTAAAACGATTTCGAAATCTGAACGATTTTTGCAAAAAAAATTTCATTAACTTTTATAATTTTCTCTGTTTCTATTAAGTATACTATAACGCAGAATCAATGTACGAGATGCAAAACAGTCCACTTTGACCTGATGTACGCAGTGATGTTGGGGAATTCTAAGCTTGTTACCTGAAAATCAGGAAAATCGAAAATACTTAACTTCGCTCAGGTGCATCAGTGGTTTTAAGCTTTAGAACTTTCTTAAATTTTGAGAAAAATTAATCAGCTCTAAGAAGTGCTACAGTTGGTTTTCTACCCCTTTTGATAGGTTTGACATATTGAATATACTATGAAAAAATAGAAAATTTAAATTTCGAGTCAAGCGATTAAAGATACGGAAAAAGATTCTGAGGAGGAGCTGCAACCTTTAAAAGGTCCTACAAAAATTTAAAACTAGTTTTCGATACATAATTTTTGATGGAAAATACTATCAAGAAAGGTACTACTTTTAGTATAAAATGCTTATCATAAACGTCTAATACATAATTATATAATAAATTCGTTGTTTATGTGAAAAACAGAATAAAACGATTGAAGCAAAAAGTTAGAAAAAATCCAAGTCACCTTAGGAAAGTATTAAGTAATAAAAAACAAATAAATGTATATTTTAAATCACCTGTTTTAAAAAGTCATGATGAGTTATTTCATACATTTAAAATAATTTTTTGTTCAGCAGAACAAATATTTACATTTCCTAAATTTTTCGTTCGAATATAAAGTCAAATAACTATTATTTTTATATTATTTATATCGTTGATTAATTATAGTTAATAAAGAAAAGAGGGCTTGGGTCTAAAAGCTCTGAATGTGTAAAATTTGAAATTCCAACAAGACAATTGTTGACGCCTAAGAACATGATTTTGCGAATACAATACCCCATAACCTGATGTTGAGTTCACTATAAAAACCAACTATAAAAAAAACTTACACTCTTTTATAAATTATCTGTTTTCATTTATCTAATTAATAAACATATTTACATTTATTTTTTAACACTAGTGATTCATAAATTTTTAGTTTTAAAATTTGGAAAAGGGTTAAAGCAGAAATGAAGTATTTGAAGCTATAAGATGTCAATCCAAATATGTGATTTCTCTTGTATAAACATAAGATTAAACACAATATTTCTATTAATAAAAAAAAAGAGTCATGTATTTCTGTATATTTGTACAAAAGATTTGTCTTTTTATTGAACAACGGGAAGGCTAAATGGAAACACCCTATGAAACACCCTGTTTTTATCATTAAAGGGAACCAAATAAATATATTAAATTGACGATTTATTATTTTTTTCAATTATAATCTATTTATATATGTAATTATATTTATAATAATAATGATCTGCAAATAGAAAACATTTTATGATAAGAAAAGCTATCAGTAAAACAGTGCAAGAATATAGGTTTTCCTATTCTTCGTAAGCAATGGAAGCAAAAAAGAGTTGCTGCAACCCATAATTTATTTTACGATTTCTATAAAAACGGATGACAACAAAATCTTCAAGGAAATAATTTCTAAACCAAGAATAGAATTTTCCATTTTTCTTATATCTTCTTTGCTGTTAATGGAAGTAGGACAATATGGCATTAGTTTATTTTTTAATGAAGACGCACTATCAGGAAGCTTTAATTTCAGCTGGAGGCAAAAGGGTACCCTGATCACATAGGAATGGTCAGAATTACAATTTTTGAATCAATGAATTTCCATGTTTTTGGAAGGTTTTATTTTACTGTGTTATGTTTAAAGAATTTAAAGAATTTTGTTGTGAACAAAAAGGATTAGTAAAAGAAGATGTTTTTTCATAAGCCCTTAAAATGTTTTCACTGAGTAAGTTTTCGTTTTCTTTTTCGGCTTTCTGGATTAGAATATGAAAAGGTAGTTTGTCAAACATTTGACAATGAATTGTTATAAAATTTTATCACATTTGTCACGAAATATAAATGTAAAGATAAAACATTCAAACAGCGATACGATCATAAGAAAATGGTATTTTATAACTTCACGAATTGAGGTCTACTTCACTAAAAAAGCTTTTTAGCATCATCTTTAATTCACAAGAAAAAATTGCTTTTATGACAAATAAATGTTTTTATTAACAAAAGTTATTTAGTTCGTTTTTGAATTATTTTGCCTAATTCAGGTTTAGAGATACTAAACCGTAGAATCAATATTTTGTATAGAGGTGTAAAATAGAAAATTGTGAAGAATTCAAACATAGACATTCTTTTTGACTTTGTCCTTTTTTCGACTTTGACTCCCCTCCAGTTTTGGGCAAATAACGACGTTTTGAGGCCCCCTGAATCTAAAAAGCAGGTTTTTTTTTTACGAAAGTGTCTGTCTATCGGTCTGTCTTTCTATTCGTTCGTGAATGTTTTTTTAGTTGGTTAGCACGATAACTTTCGAAATAATTGACAGATTGGATTAACCTTTGGCACACTCTTTTAGTACCCTAAAAATTATAGATAAAAATTCGAAAAGTGAGCAAGTTTTGAATATTTCTGAAACCGGTTTTTTCAGGATTCAAAAATTCTCTGTACGTATATTCATAGTATTTAAAAGGACGAAAAATTTATCCTAATGACTTTTTTCATAATACTAATAATACCAGAGTTATTGAATTTATGTTCGATATCTTATTCGAAGTCAACATGTTTTTCCCAATTCAGGTTTAGAGATACTAATCGGTAAAATAAAATTCTTTATAAGGTTTGAAAAACAAATTTGTGAATATCTGAAACAGAACCATCCTGTTTTTTACGTAAACATAGAATTTATTATATAATTAGGTATTAGGCGATTATTACAAACATTTGTGGCACCTTGCGCTTTATGCTCGATAAAACATCCGCATTCGGATATTCATTCTTGGGACTCAAAATGCCTGAATGAAACTCACCAAAAACATTTATTTCCGGTCTCAATTATATTATGCATCTTCAGATTCTAAATTTTCTGCATAATTGAGTACAGTTGAAAATTAAGTTGCTGATAGCTCTGTCGCTTTTAAGGTAAACATTCTTATCATGGAACTCGTGCTTCGAGCTCGATTGTTATAATATGCTAAAAATAGAAACTTTCTTGATAGTATTTTCGATGAAAAATGCTATGGCCAAAATTAGCTTAAAAAATGTTGTAGCTACTTCTAAAGAGTTAAATTCCTCTTTAGAATCTTCTTCCGTATCTTTATGATTGTCTTACAGTGTTTTTGATACATTAAATCGAAATGAAACCTGTTAAAAAATGGTTTTAACCCTTGAAAGGCCACTGTTGGAGCTTAGAAACTTTAATTATTTTTGATTTTCCTAATTTGTAGGTAACGAGCTTAGAATTCCCCAACATCAATGCGTGCATTAGGTCAAAGTGGAATATTCTTCACATCATGGGTTTCCGCTTGCGGTATTCCAAGATATGTATATTACCATTACGCCATTACCAAATACCATTACTCCATACCATATACTCCATTACCATTAATATATTGCTCTATTACCAAGATGTTGGATTTTATTTCCACCGATTAGTTGAAGATCCTGATCGTCACGCGTTGATGTAATTTCTAGTCTTCCTTGGTGTAGATAGACGCAGACACACTTGCCCAGTCCAAAACTCATGCCAATTGCTGTAAAATACATATGTTCTGCCGCCACAAGGATTGCAAGGTTCTCTTTGAAGAAGCAAAGAGTTTAAGGTCGTCCATGTATAAAAGGTGGTTGACCTTGAATTCTCTTCTGTTTGGTGGGCCACATAGGTATCCGCAGCTTTTGCTGCCAAGCCAAATAGGTAGATGCAAGCGAGAGATGCATAAAAGCATTGGACTTAAAGAGTCTCCATCGAAGACCCCCTCTTATGTGTGACATAACTGGTAGTGACATGTCTTTTAACGAATGAATTTCGATATATTCTCGACCAGGCGGATTTTCAACGGCACATGACGTTTTGTTGAAAAGTCTCGAAGGGTGAGTAGAAAAGGTGAAATTTCCTGAATCCTCTTCACTCGCCTAACAAGGTGCTCTTTGACTATTGAAAGAGCTTTTATTCTTCCCGCTCAGTGCTGCTTGATGGGCAACAGTTTACACTTGTCCAGCGTATAATTTGCTTTCCGTAAGTTTTGAGCAAGTTCTCTAACTTTTGGAGTGAACTTGTTATTACGTTAAGTAGCTAATCACGCATTGAACATTTGATGCATGCCGTCTCGCCGTTTCAATTTTAAACTGAAGCCGTGCAATTCGCTCGGGAGTCTTACTCAAGCGTACTTAATCAACATCCTTAGATACAAAAGATTTGTCTTTTTATTTAACAAAAATGGCTTAATGGAAACACCCTTTGATATAACGAAATCGAGAAGGGTATTAGGTAGCATATTAGTTTAATGATAGTAAAAATTCTGTTAGGGCAAAAAATATAAATATTAGAAGGTCTTTAACTTCCGAGAACCCAATGCAGGAATAAAATGACAACGATGTTGTTTTCAGCTCTGTCTTTCGTAAACTACACAGTTCAGATTTCAGACATCAACATCTTCAGGGAGCAAATCAGGGGGAGCAGTATTAGCTTCAGCTAATTTGTCCATCTTGAGAAAAACTTTTTGTTGGATTTTTGATCTCTTATTTCTCATGTAGACATTATCGGCTATCTGCAACGGTAATCTTCCTGGAATAATGTTTCCCATTTCTTCATACCGCTTTGCCCACTTCCTTAAAAAGTCCCTTAACTTTCTCATATAGCGCGCAGCAGCTAAGCGGCAGTTTTCTTTTCTATTGTCAGGCAAAACTCTTTTTAACATCCAACAAGGACGAGTTCTTTAAAAAGCCATCCTTGTCCAACGGCTATGGTTTTATCCTTCGGAACAATTCATGGTAGTTTTTTGAACGATTTTTGCAACAAAAATGTCTATAATTTTTATCATTTTCTCGGTTACCTAAAAATTACGAAAATCAAAAATACCTAACGTTGCTCAGCTGCAACAGTGGTCTTTTAAGGTTCACAAATCTTTTAAATTGTGAGAAAAATTAATCAGCTTTTAGAAGTCCTACAGAAGGTTTTTTAAATCCTTTTTGATAGGTTCCAACGTTTTGGTTTGCTTTATTGAATATACTATGAACGAAAAATAGAAAATTTAAATTTCGAGGTATACGATTAAATATACAGAAAAAGATTCTGAGGAGGAATTCCAACCTTTAAAAGGTCTTATAAAAATTTTAACTAGTTTTTGACATTTAATTTTTGCTCGAAAATATTATCAAGAAAGGTTCTTCTTTTAGCATAAAATGCTAATCATAATCGTCTAATACATAATTATACAGGGTGCCCCAGGAGAATTGTCGTTCCTTGTAATGGTGGATAGAAAAAAAAATTCAAGTCGAAAAGTCCCAAGACATTTTTGGGTCCGGTGCAGTATTTTGGGTACTACAGGGCGTTGAAAATGCATGTAGGTGGACAGTTAGATGCAAGTGTGCGTGCGACCCCGAACAGCAATATCTCCTACAGTGGTGACTTCACCATGCTTCAAGCATTCAAAAATGAGTTCTAAGAAATCAAAAACCTTTTAAACAATACAAATTATTCCAAGACAACTGAAATATTCGTGCAGAATTCTGTAGAATTAAACAAAAACGCGTGCATCCTAATCCAGTAGCTAACAATCTTTTTTATTTAAATGGAAGTTAATTCGTGAAGTTATAAAATACCATTTTCTTATGATCTTATCGCTGTTTCAATGTTTTATCTTTACGTTTATATTTTGTGACAAATGAGGTGAAATTTGACAACAATTCATTGTCGAATGTTTGACAAACTACCTTTTCATAATCAAATCCAGAAACCCGAAAAAGAAAATTAAAAATTATCAGTGAAAACATTTATGTAGGCTGATGAAAAAAATGTTCTTCCAATTCGCAAACGAAAAATCCAAATTTTGTGCCCCCCAAAATTTGATTATGAAACGATCATCGAAAAAATGATATTTAAATTATTAAATATTCTGTCAAAGGTTAAAAATTTCAAATTGCTTTACACTTATTTAATTAAAAATCTAATCTCGTAAATGAGAAATGAAACCAAAAAAAGTTGTCTATGGATCATATATAATAATATAGCAAGTACATTTTTTTAACGGGATTTTAATACCAAAAATATTATCCGATTTTTTTTAAAGAAATTTTGAATTTAAGGTTCTGTGTATTACAAAATGAAATTTCCGAAATTTTAGTAATTTTTTTCAGGGGTTGAAAAGGAAGAAAAATGAGGAAATTTCGTCCGATAGACTACGATTCTGCAAAATCCTGTATTTGTTCCAGTTATTTCTGGTTATGACATATATATCAAAAATAAGACTTGCTACATTAAGGTGTCATTTTTTTGTTATCAGTTGTTCAAACATTTTAAAACATAGATGAAATTTTGTTTCTTATGTGAATAAGCTGAAAGTTTTTATTATTTCGATTTTATTCGAAGAGGGCCTAAATTAGAGCTTTTGGCATGTACATGCAAATAAGGAATAAAACTTCATACTTCTAAGCTTCATTCAAGTAGTAAATTATTTTGAAATTAAAATGAAAGTTTTGGAATAAAATCATATGGTTAAAAATATTCACTATTAGAAAATTTATTCTCTAACGGCATAGTTTTTTATAACTAGCTTAACTATTCTTATACCCTAAAAATTGATTGATTTTATAAAATTATGTGCTTTTGCCTTTTATCAGATGGCACGCGCTATACGGCCACGTAACCTTGTAAAAATTTCCTACAAAATGTTATCTATCTTAAGGGGTCATAAATTATTCTTTCACGGGCCATTTTCATGTTATGGAACGAGTTTTTGTTATAATTTTTATTCAGAGAATTTTTTCAAAATCCTTTTTGTTCAAAGCGAATTCTCGAAATTCATGATACATAACACAGTAAAATAAAAATGTCCCAAAACATTAAAATTGGTTTATTAAAATTTTTTTATTCTTACAATTTCTTTTTGTTCGGATTTCACTGTTGCCTCCAGCTGGAATTAAAGCTTTCTGCTAGTGCATCTTTATTAAAAAATAAAAAAATGACATATTGTTGTATCGTGCTGCAATTATCAGCAAAGACAATATAACAAAAATGAAAAAATTATATTCTTGGTTTTCAAATTATTTGCTGAAAGCTTTTGTTGTCTTCCGTTTTTATAGGAATCGTAAAATGAAATGTGGGTTGTAGTATTCCTTTTTTGCTTCCACTGCTGAAAAATAATATGAAATTCCATCATCCTGTACTATAGTACTTTATAGAGTTTCTTATCTTTCAACTTTTCACGATGGCAGATAATTGCTTTTATACATATAATTACATATATAAATATATTAAAATAACAATTAATAAGAAATTGTCAATTTAATATATTTTTTTGATCCCCCTGATGATGGAAACGGTGCGTTTGCGGAAAGTTGAATTAGAATTGAATAAAATCGTCCGACAGAGTTGAAAACTTCTTATATTTATATTTTTTCGTAACATAATTTTTAATTTCATTAAACTAATATGATGGATAGATCCTCTTATCGCTTTCCTCTTACCATATAGCGTTCATTTAGCCTTCCCATTTGTTAATAAAAAGAAGAATCTTTTGTAAAAATATACAGAAATACACGAATCTTTTTTTCTTTTACTAGAAATATTGTGTTTAATCTCATGTGTAAATTTCTGCTTTAACCGTTCTCCATTTTTAAAATTGAAATGTTGATAATCATAACTGTTAAAAAATAAATGTTAGCATCTATATTGATTGGATTAATCGAAAAAGATTGATTATAACAGGAGTTAAATTCAAAGATTGAAAATTCCAAAAATATAATAGGAACTCCAAGTGTGGTTAATTAGGAAGTTTTACAAAATATGTATTTATATAAATAAATGTATACATAGATAGAGATAGATTTTTTAATAAATTGATGCTAATTATTTCAAGTTTTAAATGCGAATTTAATCATCCATACATGTTATGTGAGCGTCATAATTAATTTAATAAACAACAAAGTCAATAACGAATGATAATAATTTTCTAAAATGGCGACAAAAGAAACCTATAATTTTTCAATTTACCATTCACCCATAAAATATAATTCATTTTTGATTTAAATTTCCACATTGCGTTCGGACTTCCATTCGGAAGTGTAAATTTACTAGACATTAAAATATGAATGGCTATACGATTTATATATTAAATTTAATTATAACTATATTAATTGTCAGATAAGTAAAAAAATATTATTATAGTAAAAATACCTTGACTGTATATTAAATTTAATTAATATTTACATTCACATTTCTACCCCATATAGCAGAATAGATATCTTCTAAGTGTGTTCAGTCCGAAACTTAAAAAAGAATCTAAAATTGAGTACGAGATATAAAAAGGAAGAGCTTCTTGAATTTACATTGAGTAAGTTGAGTAAATAATAAATAAATGGTTGAATCATAATTTTTTATTTAAATGTAGTTACTTGTATGAATGCGTTTTTTCTTCTGCTTTTAGAAAGCAAGAAAGATTTTTTACAATTCCATATTATTTTCATAAATTTAATTTTAAATATAGATTTGAATTCTTCAAAATCACAAGCTTTGAAATTGAAAGATTTTGAAATTGCACACTTTTCAGATTAAAAGATTTGAAATACAAATTTTCTGAATTAAATGCCTCCAGAATGAATTGAAAATCATGAAAATTAAGAAAATAATGTATCGAATTCAAGCCTCCAAAAGAAGAAGAGTTTTCACTGTCATAAAATTCTGACGAAAATTTAATATACATGCGATTAAAGTCACTTAAAATCTCTGACATATATGTTTATTTAGGAAAAAATATTATGTTTTATTATTTATAATTAAAAAGTACTGCCAATAATCTTTTTAAATTTTGTAAAGTGCACAGATCTGTCTTTTCTAATAAATGACCAACATGCGGTATACGAATTTTAATATGCAGTCTCTTAATCGTGAATTCGTATACTAAGGTTATAAATGTAATATACAGGGTGTCTAAAAAGTCCCGGGACGGTTGGATATTTCCTCAGGTAAAATACTTTTCAAAAAAGTGAAGGTCATTCCTGAAGTAAATTTCAACGGGGAATTCAATAGTGACCTTCATTTTGACCTTGAAGTTCACCTGCATGGCTTTTTGAAGGTCAATTTTGTTTTTTATATAGAAACCCCCCTTTTTACATCTGCAATCGATAGAGCGAAAAATTCTACGTTTAGTTACGTACCCAAGTCATAGCTCAATTGTAACGTTCAAGGCAAGTTAGAGGTTATTTAAAATTAACAAAGTTTTCCAAGAGGTCAGTGCAATGCCTGCAGTAAATTTCAACGAGAGATTCATTAATGAGCTTTGTATTGACCTTGGTGATGATCTTCAAGGTTTTCGCAAGGGTTTTTCCAAGCAGTTTACGTTTACGTTTAGCATTACCCAGGAACAACGACGTGAGCGTAGTAAATTCTGTTCCCTTTGGGGTGCTTGATTAGCGTGAGTCCCCTTGCCTTTCACGTTTCGGGGTGCTTGATTAACGTGAGTCCCCTTGCCTCTCACGGGCCAGTGTAGATGTTCGAACTGATAACCTTGAGCTTCTTGACAAAAAGCTATGCGATTGTAAAAATGAGTTACAGCATTAAGAATCATCTCCCTATCAATCAAAATAGCCTGTTGCAGAATCCGATTCTGCACTTCGTCTAAGCTTTGGGGTTGCGTTGAGTATACTTTGCTCTTTAAATAACCCCAAAGAAAATAGTCGAGTGGCGTCAGATCAGAAGATCTAGCAGGCAACTCGATTTCACCCCATCTTACAATCTACCTTTGAGGAAACTGAGTATCCAAATATGCTCGAACCTCTCTACCGTAATGAACCGCTTCTCCGTCCTGCTGAAACCCAATATTTTAAAAATTATCGCCTGTAATCTCCTTAGTTCTTAGTACAATTTGGTTTCTGAGAAGCTTTTCATATGCACGGGCATTGAGATTACCATCGATGAAGAAAGGGCCTTTCAATGTATCATTCAAGATACCGGCCCAAAGATTAATCTTTTGTGGATATGGTGTGTGACTCTCCAATATCCAATCAGGATTTGTGTCGGAACAATATCTACAATTTCACCTTTTAAAGTAAAAGTAGCTTCATCTGAAAATACTGTATTGTACAAGAAAAGAGGATCTCTATCAATTCTATCCATCATAATTTCACAAAATTCAACCCGACGATCAGGATCGTCTTCATTGAGCTCTTGTACCAGATGAACTTTGTA
>JAAAKG020137088.1:0-11469 GCA_010014905.2 Druon quercuslanigerum
GAGTAGGGGTAGCGTTCGGGCGAGGATTAGGAGAAGCGGAACTATTATGAGAGGCCCTGTTATGAGAGTTGACTGTAATCAGGACCTACATCAGAATCCATATTCAGGCACATCGCCAGGACCCATAGGCTGGATTCATAAACAGGATCCAGAATAATTATGATAATAGTCATGAACTAGGAATAGCCTCAAAATCACGATCCGAAATTAAAACCAGGATCCAAAATTTTTATCTAAATCTAGAATCCAATCTCATTCATGAACCAGGAATATCCTAAAAATCACTAGTCATAATTAAAACCAGGATCCAAAATTATCATCATAAACAGGATCCATAATTAGGATTCATCATTAAGTTTCCTAATTAGAATATATCACCAGGGTCCTCAATCAGGGCCTATATTCAGAATCCATATTAATTAGGATCATAATCAGGAACCATGAATAGCATTATAATCGCAAGCCAGAACTAAAACCAGGATCCAACATTTTTATCATAATCTAGATCCATAATCAGGATTCATCATCGAGGTCTATAAGCAAGATCCATCATCAGGATTCACAACTTACGATCCAGGATCAATCCAATCTTAGTCATAAATCAGGAATATCCTCAAAACCAGTAGCTATAATTAAAACCAGGATTCAAAATTATCATCAAAATCAGGATCCATAATTAGGATCCATCATCAAGTTCCATAATTAGAATACATCACTAGGGTCTGCCATCAGGGCCTGTAATCAGGGTCCATAATAATTAGGATCATAATCAGGAACCATGAATAGCCTCAGAATCGCGAGCCAGAATTAAAACCAGGATAAAAAATCATTATAAGGAGGAACCGCATCAGGATCCATAACCAGATACATCATCAGGACCCGTAAGCAAGATTCATAAACAGGATACAGAATAATTATGATAATAGTCATGAACTAGGAATAGTCTCAAAATAACGATCAGAAATTAAAACCAGGATCCAAAATTTTTATCATAATCTCGATCCATAATCAGGAGTCTTTTCCAAGGTCTATAATGAAGATTTATCATCAGGATTCATAATCAGGATCCAGGATCAATCCAATCTTAATCATGAAGCAGGAATATTCTCAGAATCACCTGCCATATTTAAATCCAGGATCAAAAATTATCATCATAATTAGGATCCATAATCAGGATCCATAATTTGGATTCATCATCAAGTTCCATAATCAGGATAAATCACCAGGGTCCACAATCACGGCCCATCATCAGGATAAATAATAATTAGGATCCTAAACAGGAACCATGAATAGCCTCAGAATCGCGGGCCAGAATTAAAACCAGGATACACAATTATTATTATATTCAGGATCCGCATCAGGATCCATAAGCAGATACATCATCAAGGCCCATAATTAGGATACATCACCAGGGTCTACAATCAGTATACATAATCAGGATCTATAATTGGGATTCATCATCAAGTTCCATAATTAGGATACATCACCAGGGTCCACAATCAGGATCCATAATAATTAGGATCATAAACAGGAACCACGAATAGCCTCAGAATCGCGAGCCAGAATTAAAACCAGGATACAAAATTATTATAATAAGGACCCGCATCAGGATTCAGAATCAGATACATCATCAGGACTCATAAGAAAGATTCATAAACAGAATAATTATGATAATAGTCGTGATCTAGGAATAGCCTCAAAATCACGATCCGAAATCAAAACTAGGATCCAAAATTGTTATCATAATCTGGATCTATAATCAGGATTCTTCACCCAGGTCTATGATCAAGATTTATCATCAGGCTTCATAATCAGGATCCAGGATCAATTCAATCTTAATCATGAACCAGGAATATTCTCAGAATCACCAGCCATATTTAAAACCAGGATCCCATATAATCATCATAATTAGGATCCATAATCAGGATCCATAATTAGGATTCATCATCAAGTTCCATAATTAGGATACATCACCAGGGTCTACAATCAGTATACATAATCAGGATCAGTAATAAGGATCCAGAATTATCAGCACTTTCAGTATTCCACCATTAAGACCATTATCAATTAATTAGATAGTCTTTTTTTAAACTTCAACTAATTCAGCTAGCTTTAAGTGAATAAATAAATATGATTTTAGTAACCCGGAATAATAAAGCAATACTTTACCAAAGAATGAAGAATTTCGGAGTTTTAAAATGGCATCCAAGTAAAATTCCAACCGTATTTCCCTAGAACGCAAAATTTCTTTGACTCACTTCTTGTTGAATAATTTGTAATTTATTCAACTTCGTAACGGTCTTCGAAATGATGAAATTTTGCACGTCATGTAAACACTAAAGAGTCCTCTTTTATCTGGCAAGAAATTCCAACGTCGATTGACACGTATTAGGCGTATAAACGAGAGAAAGGTGCTAGAGAAGGAAAGAAAAAGAGTGAGCTGAAATCGAGTTCCATCTGATTATGAAGAATCAGACTATGTTTCGTGCCGAAATCAAGGGTACGTTGACCAACTTGTCAGGAAAATTTAATTCATTTTTACTTTTATTTGCTTTTAACGATAATAATTACGATCTTAATGCTAAATCTAGATGCGGGTTCTGATTCTGCTTCTTGATCCTGATAGAAATCTTAAGTATGGAGCCTGATGGAAATCCTAATTATAGATCCTTCTTTTGATCCAAATCAAAATTTTACGCCAGGATCCTGATAGAGATTAAAAAATATATTCTACTTCTTAATCCTGATAGAAATCCTGTATCTTGATCCTGATGAAAAACCGGCATCTTGATCCTCATAGAAGTCTTAATTGATTTTAATGCTGCGTTTCATTCCTGGTAGAGATCCTGATATCAATCCTGCACTTAGATCCTGATAAAAATCCTAAGTCTGGATCTTCTTGGATATCTTGATAAAAATCCTACTACGTCTAAATACTCATAGGGATGCTACTCTTTGATCCTGATAGAAATCCTGCATCTTGATCCTAATCGCAATCCTGCGTTTTGGTCTGGAAGAGTTTATCCTGATTTTCATCTTGTGCCTAAATCCTCGTAGGAATCATACTTCTTCATCCTGATAGAAATTCTAATCATCGATCCTGATGGAAATCCTGCGTCTTGATCCTAATGAAAGTCTTCCGTCTTGATGATATTAATTTTCGGATTCGGTTAGAGATGATACGCCTTATTCCTGATAGAAATCCTACATCTTATTCTAGATCTTGTTGCTGCATCTAAATCCTGATAGAGACCCTGATATCAATCCTGCGCCTGGATATTGAAACAAATAGAGATGACCTGATAGAGATCTTGATCTAATGCCTAAATTCTAATAACATTTTTATTTCAAAATCCGTGTAGATATGCTGATACAAATCCTACTTCTTGATCCTACTGAAGATCATACATCTTGTTCCTGATAGAAATCATACGCCTTCATCCTGATAGAAATTTTACGTCTGGATCCGGATAAAGATTTTATGTCTAGACACTGATAGAAATGCTACGCCTTGATCCTGATTTTTTGATCTTGCATCTTGATTCGGATGAAAATCCTGCGTCCTGATCCTGATGGAAACCCTACGCATCTAGATAAAAGTTTGACATTTTCACCTGGATAGAAATCTTACATCTTAATTATCATTTTGATGCTTGGTCTAAATCGAGATAGATATTTTGATATAAGACCTTTGTCTCATCCTGATAAAAATCTTAAATCAGGATCTTAATAAAAATCCTGATGGAAATCCTAATTCATGATCCTGATTATCCTGATAGAAATTCTACGCTTTGATATTGATAGAAACCCTAGATCTGAATCCTGATAGAGATCCTGATATGCATCTTTCGTTTTTATCCTGATTTTTATTTCACCCCTGAATTGTGAAAGAAACTCTATATCCGAATCCTGATTTCTATTCTGCGCATAATTCTTTTCGATTTTTTCATGACATTTTCGAAAAATAAAACCAAAATGGCAAGTTCCATAAGAAAAAGCGTTTAAATAAATTTTGTAGCACTCTTCAGAAGCTGTACTTCCTTTTAAAATTTTTTTTCGTATCTCACGCTGTTTGGTTCCAAATTTGAATTTTAGATTTTTCGCGTACTACTTTCGATAAATAAAACCCCAGTGATAAGTCCTATCAGAAAATGGTTCAAGGATATTTTGTAGGAATTTTTAGGAGCTGTATTTTCTCTGTAAGACTTTTTGTCGGATTTTTTGTCGTTTGTTTCAAATTCGAATTCTGGATTTTTCTATATTATTTTAAGTAAATAATACTAAAATGAAAAATACTATCAAAAATAGATGAAACAAATTTTGTAGGAATTTTTAGAAGCAGCAATTTATCCGTTGAAAAACTGAAGTGCAAAATTCCTGACAATTATAATAGTTTCTCAATCATTAATGATGAGAATGTAAAAAAAATTAATTGTCCAACAAAGAAAGATTTTTCAATGAACATAGAAAAAAATTTCAATAAAAATGTTCATTTTTTAAGACACATAGAGGAATTTTTTTAAAAAGTTTGAATTTAAGACCGAAATGCATCTGCAATTAAAAAAGATAATTTGTAAGCAAAAAATAGATTAGCTTAATTTTCAGTAACAGAAATAAATTTTTAACCAAATAAAATAAATTTTTAACGAAATAGTAATATTTTTAATCAAACAGATGAGTTTTCAACCCAAAATACAAATGTCTATAAAAACAATAAGACAAACAATGATACAACTCGATTGATTTTTCTATAACTACCTTATAATCTGAAAACGCTAACCCACGTACCCTCACTGCCCCGAGATCAACACCTTCCGTGTGAATAACTAATTTGAAAGACATTTTAAAACATACTGTTTTTATCATGAATTTTACATAACTTTGAATTTTTCCGAGTATGTTCATAGCACAATACATGGATATCGGCGGAAAGGGGGGGGGGGGATAAAAAGCTTTTGGTTAAAAATTCATTATTTTATGTTGAAAATTCTACTATAAAATTTTTGGTTAGAAACTTATTTTTTGTTTCTAAGTTTTATTATTTAGTTTTTAAATTAAAAATGCAATAATTTTATTACTAAAAATAGTAATCAAATTGTTGAATACTGAGGTCAAAAGGCAAATCTTTGTTTTACAAATCAACAAAATTGTAGAGTAAAAAAACAAACAAAAATGTTAATCAAATTATTGATATTTTAAACCAAAAGGACTAATTTTCAAACAAACAATAGAATTTTTAACTAAAAAGGTGACTTTATAACAAAATTGTAAAAAAAAAATTAATCCTGAACTACATAATTTTTTACATTTAACATGTTAGGATAGAGAAAGTGAAATTCTAGTTGAAAAATCAAGTTAATTTTTTATTACATAGCTCGGTTTTCGAAAAAAATGGAAAAAAGAAGTAATTTTTATAAACTTTTTGTACAGTTCGATCACCTCTTCAGGGAGTTTCAAGTAATAATTTATATCCAATAATTTTCTATTTTACACCTCCCAAACCCTGATTCCCATGTATTCCCCTGAACATGCTCAACAAAATTCGAAATGATGTAAAATTCATGATAAAAAAAGCATTTTGAAAAATATTTTCCAAATTAATTATTCACATGGATCTGTAATTAAGAATAGCCCTTTTCGACGAAGAAGTTGTGGATCTCGTGACAGTAAAGGTGCGTGTGTTAGCGTTCGCAGATGATAAGGTTGTTGTAGCAAAATCAATCGAAGAGTTGCAAAGAATTTCAAATAATGTTTTTAATATATTAATATATTTAATCTATTTAATATTTCAATATTTTCTGCGATGTTCTACCACTTAATTTTTTTTTTAAATGCATAAAAAACATGATTGGTAAGGAAAGTGTGTACATTTTTTCGCTAGTATATGTATTTTTTTCGAGAAAATCTTACTTAAAATATTTGAATGTATGCCAAAAGTTGAATTCCACACAAAAAATTTTCGAAAAAAATTTATTAAATGTTTTTTAAGCAATCTTTAATTCGACCCCAGGTTGATTACAATTTGTTAAAAATAATTCGAGATATACGAAAAAAATGGAAAAACAAGAAATTGACTTTGAAAGGTCACCTTCAAGGTTAAAGGGTATAACATTTCAGGAAAGAGTTTTCTTTTTGTAGCTTACACATAGGACCAACAAAAAAATAAATTTTCAACTACAATACAAATTATTAATTAGCAACAAAAAATTGAACAGTTTAATTTACAGTGAGGGAATTAAGTTTTTGATTAAAGAAAATAAGTTTTCAACGAAATAGTTAAAAATTGTGCAATATAAAATTTAAAGCCTTTTAAATTAAAGCATCACACCTTCAAATCTGAAAATAAAATTTTTTTATTATTATTATTTTTTAATTCAGAATTTTCTATTCAGGGCAATGAAAACTTGAAAGATTCGCTAAATACCTGCCAATCTCTAAATTCCTTGAATTCTACCAAATCTTTGAATTCCCTGAATTCTTTGAATATTACGAATTTCTGAAATTCCTTGAATTCCCTGAATTCTTTAAATGTTACGAATTTCTGAAATTCCTTAAATTCCCTAGCATTCTGAAATTCGTAAAACTCCCTAAATTTCTGAACATCTCTACATTCTTTGAATTCTCTAAATTCCTTGAAATCCTCAAATATTCGGAATCGCTTAAATTCTCTGAATTCCCTGCATTCCTTGAATATTCTGATTTCCTGAAATTCCTGAAATTCTCTGAATCCTCCCAGGCAAAAATATGATGTATAGTTTATATACGGTGTGAAGTATTGTATACAATTCATTTGTTGTATACATTTTTTGTTATAACAAAGGAATATTATATATAAGCTTTCACATTATATACAGGGTGAACTATTTTAATGTATCGCGGGAAATATCTCAGAAAATACGTTAGATACAGAAAAATGTTTCAAACAAAAATTGTAAAAGGTAAACGGGGACATGCAAGCAATTTTGAAGGTTATTTGAAGGTCAAACTGATTTTTTCAAATGGAAACCTTTAATTATGACCCCAGATTTTAAAAGAGCGTAAATTCTAAATATAAGATGTTGTATTGGTCAAAATTGTTTCAAGGCTAGATGAAGGTCAAATAGGCGAAAAGGACATAGCGAGCAATATCTCAGAATATGCGTTAGACACCGAAAAATGTTTCAGACAAAAGTTGTGAGAGATAATAAGGTGCATGGACTGGTACTAAATACCTTGACCTTAAAGGCGATTTTCAAGGTCGCTAGAAGGTCAAAGTTAGTTTTTTGTGATGTTAACCCCTAATGTTGACCCCAGATTTTAAAAGAGCGAAAAATTCTAAGTATACGATGTTGTATTGGTCTAGGTTCTTTTAAGGTCAGGTGAAGGTCAAATAGGCGAAAATGACATAGCGAGCAATATCTCAGAATATACGTTAGTGACTGACAATTTTTTCATACAAAATTGTAAGAGAAAATAGGGTGCATGTATGGTACCAAAGACCTTGACGTTGAAGGCGATATTAAAGGTCGCTTGAAGGTCAAAGTTAATTTTTTGTAAGGGAAATCCCTAGTTTTCAACCCGGAATTGGAAAGGACGGAAAGTTCAACAGTTCTCAGGATCCTAAAGGCTCTCAGTTATCATGCTTATCGCATACCATGAAGGTAAGAATGACGGATCGAAATTTCATGGAACGCCTTGAATTTTGTCTATTGGCTTCACATCATAATTGGTCAGGTATTAATCCACACTGGTACGGAACCGCTGATCACCAACATCGTTGGAGCCTCATTGTTTGGTGCGGAATTTATGAATGGCTATCTGATTGGTTCATATTTTTTCGATGACACTGTTAACTAATCTTTAAAAGCTTAATCGACCTACATAATAAACAGTAGAAGCTTCGCATTTTTAATCCACAGAATTTAAGTCTTTTTGCATATTTGATTTTCAAGTGCCCATGACGCGGCCTTGGCGAATGAAATATTTTGTATTCGTCACAAAAAAATTCACTTTGACCTTCAAGCGACCTTGAAAATCGCTGTCAAAGTTTTTGGTACCAATACATGATGCCTATTGTCTCCTACAACATTTTTCTGATACATTTTTCGGTTTCTGACGTGTATTCTGAGATATTGTTCGCTATGTCAGTTTCGCCTATTTGACCTTCCTCTGACCTTGAAACAGCCTTGACCAATACAGCATCGCATACTAAAATTGCGAGCTCTTTCGAAAACCGGGATCAAAATTAGGGGTTTCCCTTAGAAAAAATCATTTTGACCTTCAAATAACCTTCAAAATCCATGTTTCCCTTTCTCTCCTACAAATTTTGTCTGATACATTTTTCTGTATCAATCGTGTTTTTCATGAGATATTTCCCGCGATATATTAAAACGGTCCACCCTGTATAAACTATATATAATTTTCAATTTGGGTCCTGTACTCCTTAAATATTATAAATTCTCTACATTCCCTGAATTTCTTGAATATTTTACGTTCCCCGTATTCTCCGAATTTGTGAAAATCTCTGAATTCCTTAAATTGCCGAAAAAATTTATTTCTCTGAATTCCCTGAAATCCTCGAATATCCTGAATTCCTTAAATGGCCTTAATTCACTAAATTCCTTGAATTTCCTAATGCTTTAAAATTCCCTGAATTGCTTTCAATCTTGAATATCCTGAATTCGATGAATTCACGGAATTCTTTCAATTCTCCAAATCCCCTAAATTAGATAGGTAGATCCAATATGGCTTCCAAAAATTTCTAAAGTTGTTCAATTTTCATCAAAAATTTTATCGAGGGGTTTTTTGGATAGCTGATTACGAATATGTAATCAGCTTTTTTAAATTCCAGATGGCGGTTCCAATATAGCTGCCAAAAATGTCGAAAAATGGTTCAATTTGCATGAAAATTTGTATTAAGAGGGTTTTACGGATCGCTGATTACGATTCTGTTACCAAATGTTTAAAATTCAAGATGGTGGATCGAATATGGAGGTAAACGCAATATATATATATAATTATATAATAATTTTTTTTATAAAAAAACCTTTTATAATCAATAATCCAAAAACTTAGTATCAGATTCTAACTTATTTATGATCAATTAAAAAGCAGGATGTGCATGAATATACATCGCACATCTTACAGATTTTCTGCGTCCTTGAACCACATTTTTTAAAATTTGAACATTTTTGTTTTGATTCTATTGTTACAGTTTCATGTAATTTACTTCTTTTATCCTTTTTTTGCTAGGCGTTAAAATAAATGTTTTAGCTGCTTGGGAATCTCCATAAAATTTTTTATGAAAAGTGAAACGTTTCCGAATTTTTTGGCAGCTATATTAGATCCACCATCTTGAATTTTGAAAATCTAATGGCAGATTCGTAATCAGCGACCCAGAAAACCCACCTATACGAATTTACGTAAAAATTGAACAATATTTTCCAATTTTTGGAAGCCATATTGGATCCGCCATCTTGAATTTTGAAAACGTGATAGCTGATTCACAATCAGCGACCTAAAAAAAAACATTTTGCACTTATTTTTATTAAAATTGAACAAAAATTGTTATTGTAGAAAAAAGTACCGTAAAAATAAAAAAAAATTTGTATTTAAGCCGCAATATTGGATGCCGCCATGTTTAATTTGAAAAAAACTAACCACTAAATTTTAAAGGATAGAGTGCATGGACACTTTTAATGTACAAATAAATAAATCTACGGACGATTTCGTTCCTAAAATTACATATTAAAAATTTTTTTCATTCGACAATTCGTGTTTTTTGTTAAATAAACAAATATATCTTTTAAAATATGCATTTTGTTTGAAAATCTAACTTCAGAAATAGAAAGATCAGACAATTCATCATAGTTAATAGACCCGTTGAAAAAAATCTTAAAAATGTGTCCAGTCAGGACTTAATGGGTAATATAGTTAGAATCTGCTTTGTACGATTTCCATATTTTGATTTCGAACGGAATTCCTACTGTTGACTTATTTCTCTGCTTTTTCCTAACCCTGAGAAATCAGTGAATCAAAATACAGACATTTGATTTCCGCAGAATATCCTCCCTAAAAAATAAAAATTCATCCTTTTGAAATTTAAATTTTGCGACGAATACGTAGGATTATTTAAGTGAGGTAGTGGCAATCCATGAATAGAAGTATGACATTGTAAAAGCACTTTACAATGTAAGATTACGTCGAAGACAGGGTTTCTTGTTGATGTAGCCGACGACGAATGCAAAGGTCCTTGCAAATCAAGGTTGACCGAATTTGCAACGATTGCGAGCCTTCAGAGTTTGCTATAACGTTTAAATTCAATAATCGAAATTCGATTCCAGACCTTGCAATTTATTAAATTCCTCGTTCCTAATGTAGTATGTCATGCAATACAATGAGCTTTCGCATAATGGAATGCAATATTGTATAACTCAATTTTTTAGAATTAAAATGCAAAATAATATTGTATCATACATTGTAATATAATAAAAGGCATTATAATACAATACACTGTAGTACAATTAAATTTAATTTAGTACAATGCTCTAAAATACAATAAAGTTCAATAAAATTTAATAGAATAAAATGTTCTACAATATAATGTACTAAAATAAAATTTAATGTAGGACAATGTAATGGAATGTTTTACAATACAATGCAAAGTCATATTGTGAAGTAAAATTATGTACAATTTATTTTCTCATAGCAGAGGACAATGCATTACAATCTTGAATCGTACAATATTTTTCAGTATAATGTTGGAAAACACAATGTTGCGAACATTATATCATATAGAAAAAAATGGTGTGTACAACATAATACTCTGCAATACAGTGAGAGACAATATTATATCATACATTTCAATTCATGATACAATACAATGCAATACAATAAAATGTATTACAATAAAATTTAATATAGTACAACGTTCTACCATACAATGTAGTACAATACAATGTAATGTAGTAAAATGTTCTACAATACAATGAAGTTCAATAAAATTTAATAGAATAAAATGTTCTACAATATAATGTACTAGAATAAAATTTAATGTAGGACAATGTAATGGAATGTTTTACAATACAATGCAAAGTAATATTATACAGTAAAATTGTGTACAATTTAATTTCTCATAGCAGAATACAATGCATTAGAATTTTGAATCGTACAATATTTTTCAGTATAATGTTGGGAAACACAATGTTGTGAACATTATAGCATAGAAAAAAATGGCGTGTACAACATAATACTCTGCAATACAGTGAGAGACAATATTATATCATACATTTCAATACATGATACAATACAATGTAATACAATAAAATGTAGTACAATAAAATTTAATATGGTACAACGTTCTACCATACAATCTAGTACAATAAAATGTAATGTAGTAAAATGTTCTACAATGCAATGAAGTTCAATAAAATTTAATAGAATAAAATGTTCTACAATATAATGTACTAGAATAAAATTTAATGTAGGACA
>JAAAKG020137089.1:0-13001 GCA_010014905.2 Druon quercuslanigerum
CTTCTTTAGTTCTTTAAAATCGAAAACTTTCGAAAAATATGGAAGGGGGCTCGTCTTAGGCAACTTTCCCCTATATTACTTTTTAAATATCACCCCCATAAGTCTGTTTCATAAGGTCCCAAAAAACCCCATAAGTGAAAAATTGGTTTTTTCGAGTTTTGGGTGCTAACTATGATTTTTTGTGGTTTTTTTTAACGCAAATTGTTTCAGATACATGCAATACTACTTTACACTGATAATTAGACGTTTATTTAAATTGTTTAAATCATTTATTATTGTTTTTAGCAACTTCATTTATTTTTTTAGCAATATTCTCTTGGAATAATTCTACAAAGTTACGTTTTTTTCTGAAATTTTCAACTTTTTGTCCACTTTTCACTAAAAATGAGAAATTATTTTATTTAATTTAACAAAAATAATTGTTTAAACAAATTTATAATGTTTATAGCTATCTTCTTCTAGATTAATACTACATAGCTGCGGTTTTTTCCTGAAATTTTTAACTTTTTATCACTTTTCAATTAGAGTAAAGTAATAATTAATTCATGTTAACAAAATAATTGTTTAAACAAATTATTATTGTTGATAGCTATCTGCTCTTAGATTAGTGCTAAAAAGTTGCGGTTTTTTCTGAAATGTTTAACTTTGCTTTACCTTTTTAGTTGTAAACATATAATAAATAAACATTAGAGTATCATATTTTAAATAGTATTGTATTGTTTTAAGTAAATTATTTTTGTTCTTTTCTCAATTTTAAAAAAAATTAATTAAAACAAAAAAGCTATTATACAAAAGAGACAAAAACAAAGAATGGAATAATTAAAAGTAGGTGGGAAGACTAGGTCTGTAAATAACTTGTTAAACTTTTGCTTGTAATTACAACAAGAAATTGAGTGCAAAGCGTAAATGAATAATTTGGAATTGCAAATATTTTAATATTAGCCCCCCCCCTCCTTCCCTGGAGAAAATACGTCTCGTCGATGATAATATACATATATAAAGATTACAAAGACCTCAAACAAATAACTAATTTATTATAAGATCTCACGGGACAAGGTAGACTTACTGCAGTCAGGAAATTACTTCCGTTACTCTGTTACCACTTGTAGTAAGTATTGTTTCTGACTGTCGTCTCTAGTAAGAAAAGAATTAAAGTCAGACATTAATTCCCCAGTACACGATAAATGCTTTATCCATAACGTTTTTGTATTTTTGTCGGATATTTTCGGCGTACAGAGCGCGAGATTTTTCTCGAAACCTGCGAATTGAAGATCGACTGATAACAGCACTATCAGGATCAATGTCGAAAGATTCGCAGGCAGCCACTAAAATACGTGTAGCTTTTCTATCACTTACTTTAGCAGTGTCTAAAGCTGAGGCAAGCTTTAGTGACATAATCTTTCGCTTTGGTTCGGATGACGTCGCTTCTGCATCTGAATCTGAATTTACACAAGAAGTAAAAGATTGATCTACCGACATGGGTACTGTAAAATCGGGGTCTGCTGCATTTTCATCTTTAGCCACCTGTCGTCTCTCTTCCAGCGAAGCACTACTAGAACTGGATGACTGCTGCATTTCCGAAATATGAACTGAAGTAAAAAAAATATATATTTTAAATTATTGGCAGACATAAGGCGTGAATAACTTACATCGATGTGAGGAACGAAATGAAACTACATTTTAATTAAACTAACATGCAGGGTATTTCGTTAAGAAATCTGAAGAAAGGATGTTTTCAATTTTTTTTCAATCAAGGGTCAATATTCTCGAAATAATATGTTTTAAAAATAAGTAGGTCCTTATAAAAAACTCTATTACTAGTTTATTTAGTTCGCTGCTTTCAACCAAAGAAATGAATTTTCTACTAAAATTATGGATCTTCAACTCAAAAATTGAATTTTTAAGAAAGTAGTTCAACTTTCAACCGAAGTGTTGAATTTTCGACCTAAAAATATAAATTTTTAATCAAAAATATAATGTTTAATATTTCGAAAAAACTTTATTTTAAATAAAAAACAATCTAATTTAACCAACCGCCGCCCCTCACCCCCAAAGTACTATTCAAGAAATTCTTTACAAATCAAAATAGGGGAAAAAGTACCAAAAAAGTTCAATTTCATTTATTTTTTTGAGAATTGAATATAAAATAATTTCAGTCTTTTCAAATTACAATCAGTTATATAGTAATTTTTTTAAATATTTAGTGATTTGCTAATTTTACAGTGAGTTTTAATGAAACGAATATTAAAACTGAAATAATAATGACTTAATTTACAAAAAATTTGTTCGGTCAGTTTTATTAAAATTCAGTTTTGTACGATGGTTCGATTTGGACTTTTGTGATAGTCAGCAAATGGATTATATCACAAATATTTCTCCATATCATTGAATTCAAGGAAAATGTAAACACAGATAAGTTTTTTTGTTTTTAAAATTGAAAATCCATGTATAATAAACTCATCAGTAAATTAACGAATATGAACTTACGAGAAAAATTGAAAAGATGTATTTATGATAAATTTGTTAAATAGTTATAAGAATGAGTGACTTGTGAATTGTTGAGGAATTTTGTCTTAAACAATCAAGAAGATATACAAAAGTTGTCCAAAATATCAAAGATCAAAAACACAAGTGACATACCAAAAAAATGTTTAAATAGTAACTTAATAAGTAAATTAAAAATCATATATAGATTTTTAAGCAATATTGGCATATGATTGAAGTATCTACAACTATAATTAATTTTTACACATAATAGAAATAATACCTAGTAGTTTCCTATAAATATTTCCTGATGAGAAAATCTAAAATGATTTCAAAACATTTTGGGCCCCAGTAATATAAAAAAGTCGGAGAAAAAAATAAGGAAATGAATTTTAAGTTTGTTGGATTGACTCTTTCCTTTTTTCCCCTCTTTTTTTATTTGTTCTATATCTGTCTCTACTGAGCCTATTAATTGTTTTATAGAAACATGATTCTCTCATTTCAAGTCATTTTGTGCATTTATGTTACACAAATTGAATTTTTTGAGAATGTGTTTTGTATAAAAACTGATTTTTGAAAGCAAAATTGTTAAGCATTATTGTTATTTTCAAATTATGATTACACGAAATACCTGCATGTTTTTGTTCTTCATAAACTCGTCTACGATTGCTCTCTTCTTCGATACGCTTCTCCTGTTTTCCGGTTTTCTCTTGTAAAGATTTATCAACTTTAGCCATGTATGCTTTACTTCCTTTCTCTCTTTGAAGTATCAGGAATTGTTTATCTTCTTCGAAAACATCAGTGCGAGAAAGAACGTCTGCCAGTGATCACTAAAGTCTCTCAGTCATTACTTAAAGGAAAATTAGTATTCTATATGATCCATGTAGAAAATCTAACGCATCTTTCAAATATCTGTTTTATTTCAGAAAAATATATTCACAAAAAAGAAAGAGATTGTTTAAAATATGATTCTCTCTAATGGTTATTTATTATTTGTTCACAGCTAAAAAGGTAAAGGAAAGTCAAACATTTCAGAAAAAACCACAACTTTCTAGCACTTATCTAAGAGTAAATGGTTATGAACAATAATAATTTGTTCAAATAATTATTTTTGTTAAATTAAATATTAACTCACTTGAAGTGAAAAGTAGGCAAAAAGTTAAAAATTTCAGAAAAAACCGCAAGTTTCCATCATTAAGCAAAGAAAATATTATTAGCAATGATAGTAAATTGTTTAAACAATTGTTTTGTTAACATGAATTAATTATTACTTTACTCTAATTGAAAAATGATAAAAAGTTGAAAATTTCCGAAAAAACCGCAACTTTGTAGAATTATTCTAAGAGAATATTGTTATTATTAATAACAAATTGCTTAAACAATTATTTTTGTTAACTTTAATTGATTATTACCTCACTCTAACTGAAACGTTGAAAATAAGTTGAAAAACTGAGAAAAAACCTTGACTTTATAACCCTTTTCTAAGAGAAAGTTGCTAAAAACAATAATACATTATTCAAACAATTTAAATAAACATCTAATTATTAGAGTAAAGTAGTATTTCATGTATTTAAAACAATCTGCGTTAAAGAACCGCAAAAAATCATAGTTAGCGCCAAAAACTCGAAAAACCCATTTTTCACTTATGGGGGGTTTTTGGGACCTTATAAAACAGACTTATGGGGGTGATATTTAAAAATTTTATATTATTTTCATTCTGTGACTAATTGTGAAGAGAAAAGGTGAATTTCGGACTCGATTCACCTAATATTGAGAATTCTGAATAAAATGTACAAAAACGTCTTTTTTTATGGGAAATACGTCTTAAACTTCATGGGGCTTGTGCCACCTCAAAATATTATTAAAAAAAAAGGTTAAGTTTTTTGTGGATTTGATCAAATTTCCGGGGTTTTGCATAAAAATTCGAGAAAAAAAACTTTCTAATGCATTTTTGGACCACCCTAGTGTTCAATATACATATATAGATATACTTATTGTTAGTATAGCTTAGTATCGGAGGGGCATAATGTGCAAGATCCATACATAATGTAAACAGTGTACAGTGTAACGGCGTGCGTAACGCCATAATTAAAAAATCCATTAAATTTAGACCAAAACCAAAATTCAAATTTAAATAATTCACTTGTCATTTCTTTTATTTTGCAGAGAACTAAGAATAAACTAAGTCTAAGTATAACATTTAACTAGAAATCACGTATTATTGAAGTGAACTCTATCAATTTTTCTCTCTCTTCTCTATAAAAAGGACTACATGCGAAAAGTAACGTATAGGAAGAAGTCAACACTGTTAATTTTATGAGTTTCTCGCTAGGAACACCCCTTCTATCGACCTAGTTTAATCCTGTTAATAAAATCATATATGTATTTTACTCTGCGGCGACCTGCGAAATGTCACGTAGATTATCTACGTGACATGTGATGTAATTGGTCCAAAGTGACGGCATATAATCACTGATTGGTTTCCCACCCTTTCGGATCCAATTCGTGAGAGTATAAATATAGGTAGGAACGCGCCAAAACGCCCGTTTTTTCCTAATTTTTATTTCGCTATTTATCATTTTTGGCATGGTAACTCTTCGGCAGTTGTCAAGTCCATTTTGGACTTATAAAAATCGGAGTTACAACAAATAGACTTTTTGATATAACTTTAAATATATACACCTAAAAATTAAATAATTAACAATAAGTAATTCTGGTGTGAAGCGCGCGCGTAACTCGCATAAATGTCACATATAAACAAAATAATTGGTGTTTTGTAAATTCCAACAACTCAGGATTATTATTATGAAAATAAACATTGTGAATCGATTGATTGTTCTATAAAAGGCAAAGCAAAGAAAATCTAAATATTTCCCCTAAATCTTTTGTCTAACATTAAATTGAGCAACCTATAAATTTCCTGAAATAATTTTCGCGTTGTTGATTTTTTAAATCGACGCAAAGCAGCAACGGACCACAATTCAAACTGCTCCAATCATCGTTGGATCGAAGAGAATTCCCTGACGGCAGCGACCCTGGGACGTAACAATTGGTGACAGCAAAGTGGGATAATGCTATACCACGAAAACCACGGCAGGAAAATTTGATCATCAAATTTAAATTGTCTCTAGGCCGGGAAATTTAAAATGAAAAAGAATTTCATTCAAGGACCGCTGTGAAATATATGTTCCTACTTCAATCGGAATAAAATTCATCAAATTTTCGAGTATGAATTTTAATAGTGATTAGGAATACTTCGACTACGATCATGAACATGTAGTGAAATGGTGTCGAATTTAAGTTTCTAAAATCACTGTAAAATAAATTTGAAATTTAGTGAGAATGGAAAATAATCATGTATGTCCCGAAAAGTGACGCATCGATTTTGTAATAACAAAAGAAAATCGGCTAAGTTTGACAATATTAATTCTCAAAAAACAAGTTCAAGCGTGTCAATCCCGTTTGAATATTATTGGACAACCCTGGGACGATTACGTTTAAGGCCCAGGCTCCGCTAGCGTGAGAATTGGAGAGAGGTCAAGTTAAAGCTTGAACCGAAGCAGCCACCGGGCCCGTGAAGGGTTACGGCACCGAGGGACCTGCCCGGGAAGGGTTAAGGCACCGCTCAACCGGCCCACAAGAGGGTTACGGCATCGAGGGACTTGGAAGGAACAGGAAAGACACAGGAACTGAAGGAACCTCCAAGGATATGAGACGCAATTTCTGGACTAAAAGGATTTGCTACTTCGGAAGATTCCAAAAGTGAAATAAATGAAGTGAATTCCCTCCTTTGTTGAAATTAAAATTATTTTTTTTCAGAGAGGGAAAAATACAGTGCTTCGATAAGTGAATTTATTTTACATCGAAAAGTGTTTTGTGCGCATGAGTACCAATTTTTCTTTATTTATTTTTTTTTTTGATTATTGTATGCAGAAAACTTGTAAGTTTGTATTATAGGATATGTTTCTTATTTGTGAAATATATATATATATATATATATATATATATATGTATGTAAGTATGTATGTATGTATGTATGTATGTATATATATAAAATAAGATACGACATGAGAGGGTAATAAAAATAATTAGTCAGTTGATTGTTAAAGATAGTTTATTAACATAAATAGACAAACAATATGAATAGATAAGACTAACTGATAAATGCAAAATTAATGAAATTGTATTTTTTTTTAAATATTTTTTTTATCCTCATTGAAATAATTATCAAAGTTTATTCCTTACCTCAGGCCTGAAAGAAAAGAAAAAGGGTTAATCTAAAAAGGGTCGTACACGTGCTCAAACGCAGACGAAAGGGGTTATGGCGTCGTCGTCTAAGAAAAATCGAATTTCTAGGGATTCTGGAGGAAGTAACTCCACAATTGTGGGTCCGTCTGATGCACTCTCAGATCTCTCCTGGGTTGAAAATTCATCTGTTTGGTTGAGAGTTTCTCTTTCTGATCGAAAATTACAGTATTTTCATGAAAATTTGTTTTTTTTTGTTGCAAATTAATTTTTTAACGGATAATTAAACTTTTCTATTTTGTTAGAAAAGTGGTCTTTTTATTTTAAAATTTAACTATTTGATCAAAATTTGATGTGTTTTCTTCAAAATTTGTTTTTGTTTTGTAGAAAATTCATTGTATTTGTTATAGTTGCACCGTTTAGGTTAAAAATGTAATTATTTCGTGGAAACTGCAACATTCTTGTTAAAAAGTCATTGTTTTTGTTTGCAACCCCGTCGTTTTGGTTTAATAATTCAACTACAAGCCAAAAAGTTAAATTCGATTTCATGAAATTCATGAATTTTCAACTAAATAATTGAGTTTTTAAACAGAAAACATGGGAACCAATAAATTGGCAGAAAATTGGAGAAGTTACCAAATTTTGGTTACATTTTTAAAAGCCGGAAAGTTAATTAAAATAGTTACTATGGACAGAAAGGGAAAAAACTATTTTAACCTCAACATTTTTTTTGTGCTTTCTGTCACTTACTGTCCGTCGAGACTATTGTAATTTAATCTCCGATAAGTCCTTGTTTAGAACAAGGACTTGTCGAAATCACCACTTTTTTATGTTTATCCATCTTCATGAAAAATTTTGTTATGTAAGAAATTTGACTTCAAACATTTTTAGGTTAAAAAATCATTGTTTTTGTTTGCAACTCCGTCGTTTTGGTTTAATAATTCAACTACTTTTTCAACTCTACAAGCCAAAAAGTTGAATTCGATTTCATGAAATTCATGAATTTTCAACTAAATAATTGAGTTTTTAAACAGAAAACATGGAAACCAATAAATTGGCAGAAAATTGGATAAGTTACCAAATTTTCTTTACATTTTTAAAAGCCGGAAAGTTAATTACAATAGTTACTATAGACAGAAAGGGAAAAAACTATTTTAAGCTCAACATTTTTTTGTGTTTTCTGTCACTTACTGTCCCTCGAGACTATTGTAATTTAATCTCCGATAAGTCCTTCTTTAGAACAAGGACTTGTCGAAATCACCACTTTTTTATGTTTATCCATCTTCATGAAAAATTTTGTCATGTAAGAAATTTGACTTCAAACATTTTTAGGTGAACTTGCAACTGTAAAAGGCTAACATAGTATGGCCGAATCGTCGTTTTTGTATACCGAGACTATTATAACTTTTCTTTTGATTAATAACCTTGAGATTTTATTATTTAAATGGATCATAAGACCGAATAAGAATGAATGTAATTCTTCCTGTTTGATCATTAGAACGATCGAATATAAAGCTACATATAAGTTAAGCTTCAATTTTATTGAAATTTTTCTTGTTTAACCAGCTTTAGAAAATATCTGTTAGCATAAAAGCTATGAAAATATTATCACAAAAAAAACCGTTCCAAACAGTAAGTAGCCAACTTAAAAAAATTCAACTTCGACTAAGAATTCAAGGTTGAATAAAAAAAACTAGTAAGCATAAAATTCCAAAATTTTAGATTTCGACAAATCTCGACTAATACTACAACACCATGTAGGTCGCTTTTTTGGTTCCTCTAACTTTTTTGTGTGTACATGTGTTATAAATTTCTACCTAATAATTAGTTAATAATTACTTAGTGTTTTATGATAATTTAAAAATATATTAGTATTGATAAAATATATGTCTTACTTTATTTCCTCCATCCCTGACTTATCTTTTAAAATAAATATATTAGCAGCAATTCGGGCTTGCACGGCCGGGCGAGCAATATAGCTAGCAATGGCGCGCACGTTGCGCTACTCAGGTGCTCACACGCTAGTGCTGTCAATCGGACAGCGTGCCGGTGCATACGCCAGCCACGGCTGGGCATTTTATTATCTGAGTATATGTTGCGCCTATAGGTAAAACATATGAGTAGGGGTGTACGTAGTCCACTCCTGCTCCTTCTATCCTAGACGGTAAACGAGAACGGACAGTTTCCGCAAGTTACTTCGTACAACATTGTTCCTTAGAGTGCTATCTAAAGCCGCGGATTACCTTACGCTACAGGCGGCACAGTTGGAGGTGAAAGTTTTACCTTTCGATTCTTAGTAGCATGTTCTCTTTGTAGGGCTGCTGCGGCCCTATCTGTAGAACGGTATAGAAACGCCGCAGCATTGACGAAATTATGTTGATGTGCGAGTCGCATAAGAGAATCTGGATGTTTTAGAACAGAGAAGGCTGTAGCCAAAAGCTTTCTTCGATGAAGATACTCAAGCTCAGCAAACCTCTACCCCCTTTAACTCGAGGGAGGTATATACGAGGTTTGATCAAAAAATAACGAGGTTTTTCAAACTTGCCAGACTATTCGTCCGTTCGGTAAATTTTGTTTGTTTGTTATGTTGCTGCACTTGTCTGGATATTGTATGTGCATTGTTAGCCATATTGCATGTTTACTCTGCCATTAGCTGGCAGTAAAGTTATACATGTTTTAGTGTGCTAAGCGATTTTCATCTTTTGGAAAAAATGGATCAGGGAATTTGCATCAAGTTTCGTTACAAAAATGCAATAAAGTGCAGTAATGCTTGTGAAATATTAAAAGTGGATTTTCATGACTCGGCTATGAGCCGAGCCATGAGCAGTATTTATTTCTGACATCTATTTTGAATACAAAAATTGTTTCAAATATATATTGCACATAATATCGTGGGAAATATCGCTCGTTTTATTTTATGAAACTTTCCCCGCAAATCTGTTTGCTGTGTTTTTATTTGTTTGAATTTATTAGCAGATTTGTAAATACAAATCGAAAGATCAATGTTATTTACAATAACTGCACCTTAGTTTTTATGGTAGATGTCGCTATTTCTTTTAATATTATAGTTAATTTTAATTCACAACTAAAACTTTAAAATTATGTCTTAACTCGGGAAGAGAATGGCGCTCATATTATAAATGTTTACATTATTCTGATTAGACACTTGCATGGTTGGTACTTTATGATCTTCATGCATTATAAAACTCAAATATTTTACAAAAAATCGGAACTTTTCTTGAAGTGGCTTTTAAAGTGACTGAATAGGTTTTTCATTACTTTTGTTTTGAGGTTGCGCTTCTGTGGGCTTGTGCCCAGTATGCGTGATTGCTTGAGGACCAGTTCCAATTGAAAACTCCGACGCTTCACTCATCAGAACGTATTAAAGTGCTATCCAACTTTTAAACTATTTAATATTATTGGTTTTATCCACATAATAACTCTACAAAAGTAATTAAATTGACTTCAATTTCCGTATTTTGTGTGCGGAATTAAATACTATTCATTTGCTCCAAAAATGTGCTCGGCAGATACCATTCAATTGACTTCAACTTTCGAGATCATCTGACGCAATTCAATAGCATTGGTTTGCTCCAAATCAATACTCGCTGGAGACAATTAAATTAAATTCTGCGAAGGAATTTGGCAATACGAATTTCACAAACTTAGAAATAAAAGCTGAAAGTCGCACGGCATATCCCTTCCATCCTAATCAAAATTCGACAATTTTGCAAATATCCCTACCTGGACCACCCCAAGCATGAACGGTCTAGGTGCACCGGACAGAAGTCAAAAACGCTGTCTCCTGAGCAACCTGGCAGAAGACAGATCAACGCAGACTTTTTGCACGTCCGAACGTCGGGATTTAGAACCCATCGGAAGTTTTGAACGGCAACATTCAACCCGTAAGTCGCAACTCGTCCTATTCCGGTTTAGCGTTACTATACTTTTTTCGGCCTGGTAACGGGAGCAAGCCGCCGGGATTGATCGGTTTAGCCAATTAAATCGGATTCGAGATGCAGTCGTTAACTAAAACTCTGCCCGACGGAAGGTAGGACCGTAACGGGAGCGTTTTTGCGTCACGTCATATCCGAATAAGGGGGGGGGGGCTAAATCCTTGAAGTCCCTCGTTAAATTGTGAACCATGGAGAAAAAATGGTTCAATAATTCCATGCCATGTTTTCAAATTAGCAAGGTAAATATTCGCAACGAGAGTGCCGTTTTCTCGTCTCTATACGTATAATGCTGTAGAATTTACTATGAAGGGGCTTGTCAGTACGTTTTTTTTATTAGAAGCGAATGTTCTGCTTTCTGTGCACGACTTTTAAGCACCAAAGGTGTTACTGTTGCTAGGCCATGTGTAGTGTCGCTGGAATCAAATGGGACACCAAGTTCCTCTGCGGCCCTATCTGCGGCTCGGTAGAGAAACGCCGCAACATTGACGACTTTATGTTGATGTAAGAGTCGCATTGCAGAATCTGTGCTTTTTAGAACTGAGCAGGCTGTAGCTAGAACCGTTCATCGGTGAAGACACTATAAGCTCAGCAAACCTCTATTCCCTTTATCTCGAGGGAGGTATATATAAGGTACGGAAGATCTAGGATGTTGACTTCGATGGATTTTAATCAACTTGTGTGTGCTTCGGTCAAGTTGATTTAATTTTTTGACGTTTCATTTTACTGCACCAAATGTATACAGGAGAATAGAAACAGCCAAAATAATGGTCGCATGGATCTTATTCTTTCTAGATAATTCGGAAGCCCAAATTTTTCTGAGATTTTGCGTTACATTTTTCAAGGACCGTTTTTAACACATGAACATTTTGGGCTTCCGCTTGCGGTATTCCAGCATATACATATCTTTCTCCATTACCAAGATGCTAAATGGAATTTCCATCTATGAGTTGAAAATCCTGATCGTCACGCGATGATGCATCCTCTAGTCTTCCTTTGCTTCCTTTACACAGGTACACTTGTCCAGTCCAAAGCTCATACCAATGGCTTTAGAGTATCTTATTTACTGCCGCCAAGGGGATTTCAAGGTCCTATTTTAAATAAAAAAAGAATTTAAGTTCAGTTACAAAAGTATGTTGCCTCTGAGCACAATAGATAGAGGCTAGAGGAAGATGTAGAAAAGTATCGCACTTAAAGAGCCTCCTTGGGAGACCCCTATCTTATATGCGACATAGGATTGGATGCACCTCCAGGCACTCAAGGAGCTTAATAAGTAGCTCATGGTTTGTGTTATTGAATGCCTTTCGGTAGTCAATCAAAGCCATAGATAGATTGCGTCGATACCTGATGGAATCCTGGGTAATACACCTGTCTATTAACAGGTTCTATCTGCAACCAGCCAGTCCTCTCGTACATCCGTGTTATTCAACCATTGCACTCCATACCGGCTCGATAGATGTTAATATCCTTTCTTTGAGGATGCCAGTGAATAGCTTTTAGCTGATGTTTATGGTAAACAAGCTATGGGCCGGTAGTTCTTTGGGCTTGACAAATTTCTGGTTTTAGTGAGCAGTACCGTGCTTCCTTCCACTAACCTTTGTGGGATGGGTTGTTATCCGTTTAATAAAGTAGTAAATATACGCGCTAGATTTTAGTGCGTAGAAGTGAACTTGTCTTCTCGACTAGGCTGATTTTCAACGGCACATGACTTTTTGCTGAACAGACTGAAAGGATGAGTAGAGAAGGTGGAATTTTCCTGAATCCACATTACTCGCCTTTGGCTGTTAAAAGATCTCAAATTTGTTGTTTCCAGTGCTTCTCGATGTTCAACAGTTTATACTTGTTCTGCGTCTGATTTGCTTTTCGTACGTTTGAGCAAGTGACCTGACTTTAGGAGTGAACTTTTTATTTGATGTTTTGTAGCTAATCACGTACTAAAAATTTGATGCGTGCCGTCTAGCCGTTTTAATTTTAACCTGAAGCTGTGCAATACGCTCGCGAAGTCTTACTCAGGAGTACTGAAGTATCATTATTTCCATTTTCGATAAGAAAGGAGAGCGTCTTTTCGTAAACTAAACATTTCAGATTCCAGAGATTTACATGTTGAGGGAGCAAATCAGGGAGAGTAGAATATTCATCGCTAATTAGTCCACCCTGAGAAAGACTTTGGTGGATTTTCGATCTCCTCGTTCTCATGTTGGCATTATCGGCTATCTGCAGCCACCCAACGTTCATCTACCTCGACCCGGTAACAAGCGTTGCATTCAGAATAATTAAGAATTTGTATTCCCATGAATACGCGATTTTTCCTCCGTCTAA
>JAAAKG020137090.1:0-35607 GCA_010014905.2 Druon quercuslanigerum
CTTCCGGATCGAAAGGAACCCGGCCCCCTTTCCAGGGCCCCCCCCCCCCCCACCCACAAAGAATACTACCCAAAAACCGTTGGGAAGAGGTTGAAGTGCCTACCAGTCGTAAATGACCCCAGACTCTGATACACGTTAGTGTATTCTAATAAAAAAAGAAAATCGGCATTTTCAAGAGTAAAAAGCATAATAACTCTAAATTGGTAAAAGAGTGACACTTTTTTACCAGATTCGTATTATTCAGCATAAAAAAATACATTAAATATGTAAGTTTAAGCAAAACTGAAGGTGATTGCACTTGTATGTAGTTTTAAGTTTTAATTTTGTGTATTTTTTTACTCAAGACATTTAAGGATGTATTGCCTCAATGCGATGGTTGGATTTAAAAAAACGCCTTTTTCTAAAATATAATTTTCAAGGAATTCGTAGCTAAATTTTATGGATCTACGTTGAAGAAAAATTTATATTTTGATTCATTCTGAATTTAATTTTATTAGTTTCAATGCTTTTGTTTTAAATAACAAATTTCTTGTGCAGACAGAAATTTAAGAATTGAAAATGTCGTTCAAACTATATAATGACTTTAGTTTGAAAATACCAATTTTAGAAGTAAAAACAACGTAACCAACAAACGTAAATCGCTTAAAAATTCACAAATGTCGTTTTATATTATTTTTATTTAATTTCACATTTAATTTTCCAAAAAAAATTTATTTAATATATAGAACAACTTCAAGTAATAATAATCTTATCAGCACTTTGTAAGTCCGCAATTTACAAATTTAAATAATTTTCTACTGACTACTAAAAACACGCCATAAAAAGGAAACAAGACCATTTGCTACGGAGTCTCGCTTTAGCATTGCATATCATCCATTTATCCGCAAATCGGGGCTCCAACCTCGACAAAATTGGCTCTTCTCGCGCCATTTAATCGCTATCCATGCTTGGCCTGGGAAGGAAAAATCCCAATTGCTAAATTGAGTCTTGAGAATCTCATTCGCCTCTCATCTTAGATGAGCAGCATTTTGGCGTGAAACTCAACGTCTACTTGGTGCATTAGGTGTTACTAGTAGTGCAGCAAAGCCTCGAGTGCCATCGTGGATCGTGCCTAACGAGGACGTTCCAAGTCCCCACTAACTCTGCCTTAATGAACTCTGTGAAGTTAAATGCGTTCTACCATCTTTGTTCAAAGGAAGTCTCCTTTCTCCCTTTAGGGGCAAAAAATCTCATATGGGCATTTATGGTTTTGATTTTCTCTACGGAATCTCGCATGATATGGCTGAGCTAACCGTTACTGAAAGCTATTTGATAAATGCTGGGACTTTTCTATTAATTACATATTTCTCGTACACTTTACAAACATTTCTGACATTTCACTGAGGGACCAATGTTTTTAATATTTCATAACAGCGTTTCGATTTTTCGGGAGTAGCAGTATGAAATACAAGTTTTAAAACCAAAGCCTTTTTACCAATTATTTGCTATTTTCGATTTGAAAATTTGCAGAATGTGTTTTTAGAATGGCGATGAAAATCTTGTCCGCTGACACATTATCATTGTATAAGGAAGTAAATTTCTTTCACTATTCTATCACTGGTTTCTTTGATATATCAATTTCTTGGCTTTAAAACTGTCTATTTATTAATTTCCCTAATTTTCATTCAAAATATATTTTATGCGTTTTAATTAGAAGCATCATTTGATACAAGGTGAATAAATTGTTTGAATCGATCTAATAAAAGTCTACTTGCGTTTTCAGAAGTCACTTGATTTCCAATTGTTCTTCATGAAGTTCTGTGCGAAACAAGTGACTTCTGAAAATATAAGTAAGTTTCTAACAAACAATTAAGTGGTAAGAATGAAACAAATTTTAATTAAATAAAAATTATCATGCCTTTTACAAATATAGGCAAGTAGTAGTGTTTTGTCTATAGGAAAGAAAAACTGAGACTCCAATAGAACTATTTTCTAGGGTTCCTTATTTAATTTGTTTATATAAGATGGATGGCAACATAAGAAAATGATTTTCAGTTGATAAAATTTTAAAAAATAACCTTAAAACTGTAGCATCTCTTATCCAGGATCTTCCTTTCAAGAATGTCTTATATCTATGATTATAGCTTCTCTATTGAATTGCTCCCAGTGCACTGTCATTAAATCTGTATTTAATGTGAGTTGTGAGTTGAGCCAGAAAATGAGTTCTGTATAAAAAGTCTCTATCAAAATCCTTACTTTGGGTTCCTTTGGAATAATTGATCATTTTGGAATCCTTTTTAGCAAGAGAGAATTCTTTTTGCAACAATAAAGCGGTTCTAATAGAAGCCCTAGTGATATACCTATAATGATAATAGAATCCCCATTAAAAAAATGTCTTCGAACGAAAATTTGTAGTAAGTTTCAACATTGGTAAGTGCAATAATAACGACATAGCAAAAGAAAGCAAGACTCAAATATTCGTGAATAAAAAAGGAAATAAATGTATATGAATATTTGGCTGAGATAGCAGTGTTTTATTATTGACATATAGGAGCGTCTACAGATAATCATTGTTTGTTACGTTAATTATTTTTTCTATTATATTAGTTTTCAACTTTACTTTATTGCGCTTCAGTTTGGGGATTTCAAGAATTTTTTTTTGTAGCAAATACTGCATTATTGGAAAATATAATAAGATTTTGAAATAGGGGCAAATTAGCCAGATGAATAGTTTATGGTTTATCATGGGTAAGAAGTTATAATATTATGGGACTTTGCTGACGTCTACTGGCCATTTTTTTCAAATTTCCATTATATGTAAAAAAGCAAACAATTGCTACATGTTCTTAGATGTGTAAAGTATTTCGGAAAGTTTTACCAAAACCTGAGGACAAACACCAAAATTACGGGAACTGTTTAAAAACGGCCTTGGGTCATATTGACCCGGTGTGGCAATTCTGTGATTATTTTTAGGTGTCACCGTGAAAGTTTCATATAATTGTACTCAAGTTTCATATGCAGTGTCTAAAGTTAAGTGTTCGCTTTATGGAAAATTTTCCTAATGACAAGTCCGTCACTAAAATGGAATGCAATGAAAAAATATTGAAGAGTTAAATGATCTTCCGAAAATCAAAAATATATTTCACTAGAATTTCGAGATTTTCAACGGGACAAAGCATGTTAAAAGTTGATATATAACTCTAATATGTTATTATTGAAAAATCTGATTGATATAGCCCTCTATGCCCTTTACGGAAGTTTGACTTAAACCCCACAAAAGGGGGTTATATTAAATAAAATTGTGACATTCTTCCCAATTTGTTTTAAAACAATAAATTGATTTTTTATTTGCTGATAACTAAAATTGATAATGCAACATAAAAAGTCAATATAGGATGATTCTGAATTTTATTTTCTCCTTTCGTAAATGATATTATAATTGGGAAAATTCAATGCTTTTTGCCTGTTTGTCAGTAAATCACAAAAAATATATTATTCTCATTCTTCTGAAACTGTGTGCTGCGTAGTGTAGATACTCAATTATGATAAATGGCACCTTCGAAATGCGGTGGAAAAATTTTAAAACATTTTAGAGAATTAAACTTTTTAAATATTTAAGATAATTCAGGGACATTTTCTAAATATTCAATAAACTCCTCAATCGTTTTAGAAAAATTCCAGAATCTTCCAATTTATAATCAAATATTTGTGATTCATATATAAATTTGTAAAATATTTTATTAAAAACAAATTTTAGAAAATTTCTTAATATTTTATCAAACACTAAAGGTTCTAGAAAATACCAGTATTTACTCAAAATGACAAGAATATTGTCAGTACTTTAAATGATTCGAGATTCTTTATGAAGAATGTAGAATATTTTACAAGATTCAATAACAGTCCAGAACATTCTATATTTTTTAGTGAATTTGACAAGTTACAATAGTTACAATAGAAAGTTTCAGGCCTTTCTATAATATTCTAAAAGATTCTACATTCTTCAAAGGCATTTTAAAATGGCCTAAAATTGACTAAACGTTCAAAAATTCTAGAATATTTGAGAAAATTAGGAAAGGTTTATAATATCCAAAGACATGCCCGAATATTCTAGAACATTCTATAAAAGTCAAGATCGTTCTAAAATATTTTAGAATACTTAAAAACTTTCAAGGACATTCTAAAAAAAATGCAGGATTTTTAACTATACATACTCGAAGAATACAAAGTACAACACTATTGTAATACAATTTTCAATGTTGCAAAATATTCGCAAATATCCTTACCTCTGCCACAAATAGCTTGGTCTGATTTTTTTTCTTCAGTTTATTAATATATTTTCCCAACGACGTGGACAAAATGCAATTTCGCCCAATCCTCGATATCAAAACTCGCTTTTCTCCATGTTATTGGGAAAAATATAGTCCTAAGCTGAAGAATACAGAAGAGCTTTTTAACGCATGCGATTGCAAAACCCGCCTTCGGCTCGCGTTGCAAACTTCACATTCGTTAAAAAATGCTCGGTGTAATTCCAGAATAGGGGAGTCACCTGTTTTTTGGCTGGAAAAGCAGTTTTTTTCGGCAACAAACTATTAGAATCTTTAATTGAAAGATCAATGAAGCGATTTCACCAGGCGGACGTTTAAAATTATTGTTACCTTTGTTACTACGATATTCGAAATGGGCATATCAAACTCACCGTTTAGGGTTTTTAACCATCCATACGGACAAGAACATCCCTTTGATAGGTCACAATAAGAATATTTGTCAACGTTTGTCAAATTGTTAAATATGATCATTACGATGTATCGTGACAGACCCAGATTTAAGTCATCGTAGAAATAAAAATTTAAAACTTTTTCCTTGTCAAATCGCTTAATTTATCGTTTATTAGGAGATTCTAATAGTTTCCTGTCAAACAATTTTTTTTCCACGCCTAAACAGAGGTGATAGGTGACGACCCTATTCTGCAATCTAACCAAAAACTCCTTCTGCACTCGCTGAGAAATATATATTGCTACGAACGTCACAATTTCAATTTTTATTTTGGTACACAATTTAAACTCAAATTTCTAATCTTACGACTATCTTTCCAGGTTTTCGGAAACTAATTCTGCTCAGAAGAAAATTATAAAATTTTTTGCTCACACTTTCAAGCTTTATTTATTTTTGTTTCTTTCAGACTGGTGTGAAAAATGATGATTTCGAATGTAAATAATTTCCAAGCTGAGGGCTTAATTTATTATGCCCACCGGTATGTTTTAAATACATCTGTTTCTATCCAAAATGCTTTTAATCATTAGTATTTCAAACACTAATATTTTTATATTCATTTCAAGGATTGGTTAATTTTATTTTCAATAGATTAGAAGGAGAGTATAGGGTAAAACATATATATTTTCTGTGCATAAAATAGTAATAAATCAAGTGCAATTTTTCTCATTCATTAAAAAAATCGAAAAAACGTAGAATCGCACCTAGAGTTTTTGAAATATTTTTTCAGCTTATTATTTCCAGTTCACCGCTTGTGAGAAAGGTGATTTTGAATTGGGGATCCGCAGTGGTAGAGTGTAAATGGACCGAAAAAAATTCGAGTGAAAAAAAAACTGAAAGCGAGTTTACTGACCGACACTAGAGCGCCGGGTGGTTCAAACCAGAGGCAGGAGAAGGTGAATTTTCTGCTGGGGAATGGAAGGGCAGAGAGGTCGCAAATAGTGGCAAAATCGGACGAGGAACAATGGATCAGGGAGAAAGCAAACAGAGAGGGATATAACTGCTCTTATTTCTTCTCGTTGCCGTGCGGCTCGCCGGAAACAAAAGACGATCCAACATCAAACATTCAAATTAGAAAAGTCGCTAGTGCTTTTGCAAGCAGATGAGAGCAGAATTACCCCGCGTCAAACTTACAGCCGAGTTTTTTTTCTTCTGTTTCTTGTCTTTTTTGGCGCCACAAGGGATGAACTTCTGGTATGCACTATGGGTTTAGTTACAGGATTCTTTTTACCCCAGAGAACGTTTGCTGATGGTAGGATAAAAAATAAATTGAATTTGCTCGTTTCTCGGTTATTATATTAATAATTGCTGGTTTTAGATACGATAAATTTTAAGTGGATTTTTTGTTCATATGTTGCTTAAATACATGCTTACAGTTTCCAATGGTAATTTCATGCATATGAGAAATTATGATAAAAAAATTGGATTTCTCGTCCTACCAAGTACATTGCAAATGTTTAAAAAAATTCTTTTCTTTCTCTTAGTTTCCACTTTACTTCGATTTATTTGATTTTCATTCACATGCACTAATTAGCACGCAGTCTATTTAAATTAATTCGCTTTATAATGTAGATTTATATGTATTTATCTCTGCTGCATATATTTGCAATTGGAGTTTAATGAACCTATCCACATTTATTGATTTGCTATATATTTTGAATTAATCAACAAATTAAATACACTTTCGAAATAACTTCCGATTATTATTCTCTGTAAAGCTTAAATTCTCCAAAAACGTTTATTCAACTAGAATATATATTTTTGTCAAGGAATTTTAAAGAAGGAATATTGCCTCCTTCTAAATTTAATATGTTCGGAGAAAGAGATTTTTGTAGAAATAGACTAAAAATTCTTCTGGAGCATTTCAATTGGAATATATGGGAGATTCAATTGAGTTCCAAGACAGTGTGTACGTTTCCCCCTTATACGAATATGCTTACACCTATGTTCAATGTAAAATCCATTTTAGTTCTACATTTCGTAAAGTACTCTTCATACGAGTGTTATCAATATTTCAAAAGTATTATTGCATTATGATATTTGGATTTATTCTCAAATTTTAATGATCACAATATTAAAGTGCTAGCTACTTTTCGAGATTCTAAAATTCGGCATTAAATCACCTTGATCTGAATACCTATGCATATTCAAATATCTGAACTCTTGAAATTAGGTCACTTTCCTCCACAGCTATATTTAAATATTATTCATTTCTACATTTCCGTTTATATTACTCATATAAATTAGGAATGTAAATAATTAAAAATTTTAATGTAATGAATATTCTATATATATACAAAACTCTAAGATATTTCTTTTAGTTTAAAAATCTGATGTCCTGCATTTTTACAAAATATCTTGGTTTGGAAATTTTTCAGCATTAGGTGCCTGAATGTCAAAATTGTCTAATTAAAAATGCTTGTAAATTAATGTTGATTATTTGTTCACCCTTATGAAAGGCAAAACATTAAATAGTAAAATTTCTATTAAAAAATTCAGATTTCTACTTTTGTAACGCTAGAACACATAGAGTTTTTCAGTTTTTATATCTAGGACTCAATCTATAATAAAATAATTGAAGTATTGGCTCTAATGAATGAAATAATTTATGCATCTGCGGTGAAAAGAACATTTATTTTCTGATTTTAATTAACATATTAACGGAAGACCATTAATTAATCTCGGTTAAAAAATTACTAACTTTAACAAATTTTCAATAAAAAAAGCATTTCACTGATTAACGATTCAAATCGAAATGGAAGGAAGATTAATTTCTCGTCAAAGTAACAGAGTTTAAAAAATTTATTTCCACACGAAATGAGATAGCGAGTAGAAAATTAAATAAAATTTAATGAAATGCACTACAGAACGTTTTAATAGCCTTGAATTTTTATAAATATAAAAAGAAATCAGAAATTAATTTGTAGTCTTACTTAATTACCAAAAGTTTTAACTTGATAGCATGTTATACATCTGCGGCCTTTCTTCTTAGCAGATTACAAATTTTGCGACAAGCCTCCCGAACCCAATTATCATACTTGCGGTTTGTGTCCCAACCGAAATCTCCCCACGACACACAGTGGGGTATTTTGGATTTGTTCGTACAAATAATCGACGACTCGTCAATTTTCAACCAAATTGAAATTTTTTTTAAATACTCGTGAATAAATTTACCATTGGAGAGATATGCTACTATTACGGTTTGAATCGTCAGTACGTCAAAAAAAACGTCGACCAACGTCGGCAGTCGTCGGCCGATTTTCAAGTTATTCAGATGTCAGTAATATTTGGTCATTCGTACAAAAAATGCTTCATGCTCATTGTTATTAATGTTTTCAACCATTCGTCAAATTTATTCACGAGTATTTAAAAAAAATTCAATTTAGTTGAAAATTGACGAGTCGTCGATTATTTGTACGAACAAATCCAAAATACCCCACTGTGCAACATATCGCCCCAAGCAAAATTTTAATTTCTCCTCCAAAGTGGCAAAATTGCGGCAAGTCACTCGAACCCAATTACTACATCTACTGTCATCTCCCCAGCCGTAAGTCTCCCTACGGCATCTCTTTCCCAAAAAAATCTTTATTTCTCCTCCAAAATGGCAAAAATGGGACAACCTTCCCGAACACAATTATCTCCCTACGGGGCATCTCTACTCCAAGAAAAATGTGTAGTTATCCTCCTAAGTGACAAAAGTCGGGCAAATGACTCGAACTTTATTAAAATTTTTTAAGTATTTCGCACATTTTTGTCAAATTTTTGGGCCCTTTCATAAGTTTTATTTGTAAGTGCATGAAATTAAATTATTGTTCAAAAGTATTTGGGTTTACCCTAAAAATAATATAGATAAAATAGTCTCAAAAAGAGTCTTTTGAGTTATGTGTGTAAAAAAAATACCAACAATTCAATTTAATCTGCCGATGAGAATATAGTGGACCCGGCAACTTTTTTTGCTGGTCCAGATCCGCATAAGTATTTTATGACATGAAGATTCAATTTAGTAGAGGGTGAAGTTTGCAAGTTTGAAAGTAAAAGGAAAAAATCGGATAAAGTTGGAGCATGGAGTGATGTTAGTCCCTATAATAGATCAATCTTTTTTTCAATAAATAATATCCGATTTCCTCGATTCCATAATAAAAACATAATCCTCTTTAAAACTCAAAAGAGGATTAGAGTTTACTTGGCTTCCCGAAAGCTTCGTTTAAATCGATCATTTCAATTATTAGTTTAATTGATTCAAAAACTCTATAATAAATAATTAATTTTCATGATATTGTTATTTAAATGATTGATGTTTGATTTTTATTGTTTAAATCTTGATTTGTAAATAAATAGTGTTTTATGATTGGAAAAGTGGATAAAATTGAAAACTATACTTTTAGATGCTAAAATAGAGGCACTTTGAAAGTTTCAGTCTTTCAAAAAAGACTATTGGACCAATGTACGATTCGCCAATCCGCCATTAGTCAACGGTAAACTGGGCACTTCACCATTAGGGGCGATAGTGAATTGGGCAATTTTCTTTTCCCGTCCAAGTCTGGATAAGTATTAAACGACACGGGAGAAGCCACTTTACTTTAGAGGGAAAAGTTTGGAACTTTGGCTAAAGTGGAAAAGGTCCAGTATAGGTAAGCCCGACATGGATAAAAACGGGCGTTAATCAGCCAGGAAGATTTTAGCAAAAACTACCAGCAATTTGGCATAAAGTAAGATAAATCGTACTTGACTTAATTTTTTCTTAAGGGATTTATTTAATTTTAAAATTACCAAATTTGATACATGAAAAATTCGTCAATTAAATTCTTATTATTATAATTCGTAGAAGCTGATAAAAAAATTATGTAAAATAATAACAAAATACTCACAGCAAAATATTACACAAAAATTGAATTTTGCAGGGTTTTTTTTGTTGCTCGACTTTTAAAAGTAAAAAATTATAAATATTAGTTATTTGTCATTTTTGACTTCAACACGCTGTATTTCAGTCAATTATCAGAATTCTTTGAGGAAACCCCAAAATATTCTTTATAATGTTTTACGATTAGTAGAGCAGATAACATATGAACATTTTTGTTTTAAAAAATTTATACATTTTTGCCTTAGATGCTGGATAAAGCATCAGGCTCGCTTATTCGCAGGTATGAACATATTTTGTGGCTTGTCTTTTTAAAATTTTAAACATTTGAAAAAAATGAACACCCGTATTGGCTATGAAAAGCAGATACCGTGAATATAGTAAATCATTGTTTCGTTGACTAAAATATCAATAGTACAAGAAAACTTAAATGTAAATTGAATAAAATAAGATAATTAGATTTCAAAATATTTTCGATAACGGGTAAATGGATGATATATGGCAGAAAATCTACTCCTTATTCTTTGCACGGTAGTGCAGGTTTGCCGACTTATCTTCATTGAATGGTTTCCACTTATCTTGAAGTTTCGAACCCTTCGTAAATTGCTTCGTCGTTTATACGTTATCTGGACATGTAACCAACCTCGGAAAAAAATTAAATGGCTAAACCAAACATTTCGATTCTTCTTTTTTATAACGTTAATAATTTTCCAATGTATTATTCGGATAAATATGTAATTTATTCATAATATAAGTAACCATTTTCATTCTGTCTCAAATGTTATTTTATGATCTAAGTTTTATTTTTAATTAATAATCAATATTCTGAAAAATTTATTTGATTGGTTTGGAGATTCAAAAAGTATTTATGGAATCATCTTTAAATTTTTTCGGTTAATCATTACTTGATATTACGAAAAATTGAAATAAAACATATATTAACATTGAAAGCTTGTGAAATAAATTTATATTTAAAGCTTTACAATCAGTATACATGTTAAATATTTCTAGGTATCAGATAAAAATCATTTAATTAATGCGATTTTCTTCACAGCGACACATCTTACGATTCACGAAATTTCACACTCTCTTCTACCTTCTTTCTTCCTATCTTTCTTTTTATATAATTTTTTCATATGCAATATAAATAATTGGATGTATTATTATTGAAGGAAATTTTACTTTCCTATATTAGTTTCTCAATTGCAAAATACATTAACCGTATCTATAAATGTTGACTCAAATAAGTATTAAATATCTAAAGGGTAATCAATCTGCTTAAGTGTCCGAAATGACAAGGTTATATGTTGGATCGTGCCATTTGAAGGGTTCTATCTCAAAGCGTGCGAATAGAATGTTTCCAATAAAACTTATATGGGATTTTGTAGCTTGATTTAGGTAAATCGATTTATTGAAATAAACTCTTCCAAATATTTTTATTTTTCTACGAAAAAATTAGAATGATAAATAATGGGCTATTTGTTTGGGAACCAGTTCGACCAGTACCAATGAATGATAAGGGTCTCTCTCATTAAAAGATTTTTATATCATGTGAGCTAGAACTCCTGAACCTTCAGATTCTCCTATGAATTATATTGGAAACACCAGGAGCACTCAGTCTTACAGAACCTGAGGCACGTTCTGAGTTCGAAACTTTTAATATGCACTTTCCAATAGCTCCTATTACTTCGTTATACTATTTATTAAAAAGATTGAAGACCCCTTTGTTAATACAATTATTTATCTGATACAGAAATTTTGTACTGATTAGCAATTGCATATTTGTTTTAAATAAAAATATTAGGTTTATTAAGATGGAAGAAGAGTTCAGTTAAAATATGCATAGTACTTGTATGAATACTTGTTATGCAGAAATTATGTTTAAACTGATTTCTGTACATGATCCGATGTACCCTATGTTGGACTCAAATAAGCTGAATGTGGACTCACAGATCATCAATGCAAGTGCACCTGCGATGGAGTGATTCCCTTTTCATGGAGGTTTCAAAGGATGCTCTTTTAATGCTCTTTCTATCAGGGAGTATGGTTAGAGATTCAGGGTTTTTTGGAAAAAAGACTCAGTGGGATGACTTTCGCATTATGGATATCAATGAAAAAATACCAAACTTATAGCTCAATAGCAATGATGAATACTTCGAAGATAAATGATGAAGGGTGGCGTTTCAAAAGGCCGCATAGGCCATTTCTGTAAGAATAATATTATTGGATCCAAAATCAGGTAATATTGCACTCTATTTTCTCTGAAATGCAGTCAACCATGGTTGACTTCTATGTACCAAACTTTTTGCGCCTCATTTCAGCACTGCAGTACCTAGGGAGTAAGGCTTTTATATTAAAATAAAAATTGAATTTTTAATTGCCGACCAGATGTTATGAAATGTGGTGAAAATGGCGTTTATGTACTTTTAAAACATTCAGTTATGAAAATATCATTCCACGACTAGCGATCGGAAGACCTGGGAGCTGGGATACTTTTATTAAAAATAATAATATAAAAAAATAGCCAAAAAAATATCTTTGATATACAAACTCAAACATCTTAGGATATTACATACCAGTAAACCTACTAATTAACATTCGGAACAATCATAAATTGGATTTTTAAATTTTATAATTTTTAAAAACTGGAAATTTTATGAATAAGACTTAGAAAATTTGATTTTGGTTTACATTAAAAATTAATAATAGTTATTGAACATTTTTCCTATAATTTAACCACATGCAAATTCTCTTACATTCGATTTTACAAGCACAGGGAAAAAAATGGATGTTCAAACGTAACATCTAGATGTTCAGGAATAACATATTTTATGTTTAACTATATGACAGCAATATAGATGGTCGAAGTTAGCATCTGTTGATATTAAAAAGGGAGATGTTACTAACGAACATCCAAAATGTTTAACTGAATTATCCGAGATATTGCATGATATGTCAAATAACGCCTGTAAATATCTGAGGAGTTTAGATATTTCTGGTCATTTAAGAAATGAAATAATAACTTATTTTTGAATTTAAAATTAAACTTTCATGTTCCTGTATACATGAACAAAAAACAGATAAAGGGTATGAAATGCCGATCAGAAGGTACATTCAGTCAATTTGAGGTTATGTTTAATATTTTTAATTCAAAATAAAATATAAAAGCTGGGTAAGTAAGCGGAGGACGAATGATCTGTTATCTGTATTTAAAATTCTATCTATTTTAGATAACATTAATTTTTTTATTTATTTCTTCATTTAATTTTATATTATATTTTATTTTATTTTTATTTTATTTTAATTTATTTTTGACATTTAAATGTATTTCAGTTTAAAATAAAAATACTTTTACGCCTAACATTTCAAAAAGATAGTAGATATTTGGCATGTATATCGGCATGTTAGGTGGGGCAATCTTGCACTTTGAACATCTACCTTTAAACATCCATTTTTCTCCGTGCATCCCAATTTGTACAATCTGTAACAAAAATGTCAAAGTAGTTGTCCCACTGTCTCCTATGTTTATTCCTCTGTTCCCTACTCGCGGAGTAAATTGGGAAAAAGTGCACTTTTTTTTTAATAGCGATAATAACATCTTTGTTCAAGATTGGCAAACTGTAAAGGTGCCAAGATGTAATCAACGCTTAGAACTACAGAATCACATTTCAAATTTTAAAAAAAGTGATTAGGAAAAATATGAAAAATAAACATAACAAAAGTGCTCCACTGTGCTCTACTCTCCCCTATATATAAAAATTTATTGCACCGATATAGAATGTGATTTAGTGGAACATTTTTCAAAATTATTTTTAAAAATTTTAGAGTGGACGTGAAAAAGCGAAAAAATAGCGATAATTGTATTTTTTCTGCTCTCTTGTATTGTATCCATATTTTCGGTTTTCTTATCATTTCATCAGGAATTATCAGGAATAATGAATAAGCTGTATATTAATTTCTTATTTATAAAAAAAACCACCTAATTTTTGGAATTTTGCTAAAAACTTCTTTAATTTAAGTAATCTATCCTAGTATTATTAAACCAATTTTTTCAGTTATGATAATGGATAAAACATGCGGGGCCTCAATTTCACAGCTTTTTGGTAACAACCCTTAGAACGCAATAAAGTAAGCATTTTCTTCGCAAAAAAATTCGTTTTTGGCTTAGCAGATCGAATTTCTGTTTTGCGCTTCCCTTTAAATTAAAATATTTTTGGATTTATGATTGTTTGTAGTAATAAAAATGTATCACGCTAGATTATCTAACCACCTGCCCATGAAAAACAGATTTTATCAAACCTAGCCCCGAATTCAAAATTTTTCAACAGAAAGAATTATTATTTAGAAAGAAATCAGAAAATAATTATTCTCTTAGAAGATAATTCATCAACATGACAATTTTAAAATCTGAAATAAACTATTTATTAAAAGTGTAATCAATTCTAATTAGAACAACCCTCCCACTTGGGTTTGATGTCACTGTTCTGAATGGATGGTTATCGCCAACTTTGGAAACTAGGGTAAGAGGGATAGTTACCCCAGTAGGTACCATCATATAGAGTATTTGAAACGCAACAGGATGATTACCAGTGAGCCAATCACTCAACTCTTACACGTAGGTCAATAACGATTGGTTGCTTGCCAATTACTGGTTGGCATTATCACGTTCGGGATACCACACACGTGCTTCATTGAACATGATCCAAGAATATTCATGTGCAACCTCCTGAGACTACTTCAAATTCTGCTCTCTTAGGGATAATGCGAAACCCAAGTAAACCGAAGTTGAATATTCAAGATCCAAATCTCAGCCATTAATGGTTCAGTTTACAGAACCAGGATTCCGGATTTAATTTCCTATCAAATCACGAAAGTGGCCTGGGAAACCGGAATCTTTAAAGAAAGTTTTTCGATTGCAGACAATTTCTCGAAGATCCAATTTTGTCCTCGAAAGAATATTTTTCTCGTTTAAATCGGTTTTTTAAAAATTCTTTAAAATTATTTTTAGAGAGTATTTCAGAGACCTGTTTTCAGTAATGGTGTTCTTTAATTTGAATTTCATTCTAGATTTAAATAAACTTAAGGAAAAGCCCTTAAAAAATTAGAGCCTCCACTCCAGAACTTATAAGTCTTTTGTCTTCTGTTTACTCAAGAATTTTTATTCAATTAATGCAATGTAGAACAGAAACTCGTTTAGAAAATTTTTTCAACTTTACTTGAGATTTATTTTGCCTCAAGAGAAATTTGTAAGGCCGCTCGTGAGGGTCGAGGAGCAAAGTTTAAAAGTTAAACACAGGAGTTTCAGGTTATGTAAATTTCCTAAACGTTTATGACAGAAATATGCAGCCACAACCTGAGTGATAAATCCCTGGAAGTTTTATCAAAACAAAGAACAATTTTGTTGGATTAAAGAAGTTGTATGTAGGTTTTACGTATTCTTACGAAGTACAACTCAGCATACTTTTATGGAAGAGTGTTGTGAAACATATTCAAAAAGAAAAAGGAAATATAAAAGATACAGTCTTCAGAATCATCATCAGCTATTTTAATAATAATATAATATAATATACACTATAGAATACGACATATCAATAATAAGCAAAAATCTCGTTTTTTTACTTTAAGAGTGGCTTTTTGATGCCTGACGTATTCGATGAATAGGTGTATGGATTCAAAAATTCCATTATTAATTTTGGGATTTCAATCATTTTCTTTTATTCCCTTTTAAATTTTATTTCAGGAGTTCTTTTTTGGTCATTGTCTATATAATTCCTGATGGTTTCTTGTACTTCAGTTTCATTATCCTTTTTAGTTTCATCCTGCTCTGCTTCTACGGCCATTTTGATTACTTCTAATTCGTATAATTAAATTCTGCTTACTATTTTTATTATTTAAAATAATTTTTAATAATGTTAAAGCTTGTATGAAATCTTTTTTTTGATTTTTTTTATATTCTTCATAATTTCTCTTTATTTAAATTGGCGTAAAATTATAATCTGGAACTCCTAAACAAGGGGTAGGCATGTGATTTCACTCATGCTTCCCTCTTTCCAGTATGGGATGTTTTTAACTTTCCACTACAATTTTTTTAATATATCTAATATAAAGTAAGGGTGGTAATGATTTGATCCGATTCAACACTATTCTTTTCCAGTATACTCTCTTTAACAAAAACGCCACCTGCTGGCCCCTAGCATGTCTCTTTGTGCATTTTTTAAAAGTATATTTTTATTTAAAACCTTCAAAACGACTTTTCAGGTAATTTGTATCGCTACTTTCAGAATGTGTCGCACAAATCAACCAATAATTGACCGAGGAATCCAATACGGTTCTACGAAGAAAAGGCTATGTTTTTGTTACCATTAAGCATTAGGCTAACAAATTACATTACGAATTGTTAAAAAAATACTAGAGTTTTGAATTTGTAGGAAACGTTTCGAAAAATAATCGGTTATTTATTCCTCCTGCAAACTTAGCTAAATGAAGTTAGCCTAATTCTTAACAGTAGCGAAAAGGTAGCCTATTTTTCGTAGAACCCATCGAAATATTGATTATCTGGGTAACAAATATACAAACCTAATCCTTGTTTGCTGTGCGTATTTGACTAAAATAAATTAATTTCTTTCGCAAATTAAATAATTGTGGTTCAGTTTCGTTTCAGTAAATTTGTCACTTTTTTGGATTCTAAATTATACTTTGCTTTTTCTATGTTCCCTAAAAATTGCTTTAGCTCGTTAGTCGAATTATTTCAACTCGTTAAATCGTCGAGGATCAAAGTTCAATTTCAATCCGGTAATCATTGTATACGAGTGAGAAGAGATAATTCATCCCACAACAGTGACATCAGATCCTCGAAGCGCATGGATATCGAGCACTGATCTTGAGATTCGCTTTGCTGCACAAAGCGTTCAGCTCGTTCCCCTTATTAGATAACTATGTGTGCAAACTTGTTTGAGTAAATGGCCAACATTGCAAGTAATTTTTGAAGTTTGAATACACTAATTTTTCTAACAAACTATAATTTTTTTATTTACAATATAGTTTTAGATAAGCTAGTAATAAAATAACTAAATAACTAAATAATGTTGTGTTTATAAATTGCGAAGTTGAACACCTTCAACCTAAATCTGTATTAATTTACCAGCTTAATTCTAATTTTTTGGTATCCAGAAAAATATTCGCAGCTCTCGAGCAAAAAAATGCAACTCATGAAATATTACTTCCATTAATAATTTGGAAAAAATAGATATAAAATTAAATTTTGAGCATGAGTGATGGTACTTAAAACTATTTAGGCACAATGGCGAGAGAAGTTTGAATTTTTGGCTCAAATCTGCTCAAAGCCAATATATTCTCATGATTAAAAATCTCAGATACTCATTGGTTATTATGGCTTTATTTCATAATCGTTTGAACGATCGATGCACATGTCAAATAGAAACGTCAAAAGATAGAAATTTGAATGCAATGCCAGAGTAAAATGATTGCACTTCAAAGCAATTTGTATTTCTTGCCTCGGGTAATTTTCTGTAAATATATTGAATTCATTGATTAATTAATGACTTTTATTTAGGACTATTAAAAATAATAATTATAATTAAAAATAAATTTTAATAATATAACTATAAAGTTACATTAATGCAGCACTTATGTTCGACAAAAAGTCAAAACACTTTTAAAAGAATAAAAACATGTCTCGAAAGTCCGACGCTAAATTTCACGGTATATTTCATCAAGAAAGCTGCAAAATGACAAGATGAAAAGTTTGTCTTGCCGAAAAGTACGTCGAAATTATTACAAAAATTAGCTGCGGTAACACGTCTGGAGTAAAAAGGCATCTTGAAGACTAGTCTTTTAAAGAATTTGAAGAAATTTGTCCATTTGTGCCCTAGAGCATCAGCTGAAGTTATTTTCACTTTTGTTACTGATGTCACTCAACACTTATAGTAAATTTTTTAAATGTATGTAACCACAATCATATAAAGAAGTTCGAAAACAATTTTACAAGAAATTGCTTTTGATTAAATAGATTGGGTCTTTGATATTCTATAATTGAAGTGAATTTGATCACAAAAGTTAGATGGCAGAAGCCGATTTCATTTGGGATCAGCATCACTTGAAATAAAAAATGATAAAGTCCTAGCCAGTTGTACTAAAGGCATTTCCCGTCCATATTTTTTCGAATTTTCTTTAATGAAAAAATTTTTTATTCCTTAATGATACATACGGAAAATAAATAAACATTAAATTAATCAAACATTTGTCTGAACACAGACAGTATAATATTTTCGTGATCCAAGAAGTTGTTTTGTCTTAAGAAGATGTAATTGGATGAAGAAATTTAATTTTCTGTAATCAAGTACATTTTCATGAAACAAAACACATTTCCTTGTTAAAGTTCTGTTAAGAATGGTCAAATGCCAAAACGGTAAATTTGTTTGCCAGAATGTACCTACCATATTGTTTATTAGATGAGCGAGAAACCCTAAAATACTGCAAGTTTTTAAATCCATATACATAAATGCCGAAAGACAAATATCTGAAAGACTCAGTTCAAGATAGTTTAATTCGAAATGATAGACATCTATTACTAGCCGTTCATACTATTACATTATTCGTCATTTCATTAGAAGTGATTGGGACATGCACTCTCTGCTTATTGACCTTTGTCCTTTAAATGTTGATCACACTGGTGATCTACACCATTCAAATTTTTCATGAAGTAATCATGGCTTTCGGTTTAAAAGACAACATCTTAAGAATAACTGTGGACAAACCATCTGCCAACAAAACATTTATGTGGTTGTTGTCTTTTCTTTTGTAATTTGATAATGAATATAAAAGTTATCAGTGCTATGCGCATATTTTTAATCTTTCAGTTCAAGACATGTTAAAAGAAATTCATATTGAAGATAGCAGTGTAGAAGAAGAGGAAGAAAAAGAAGAAGTGCAAAAGGCTCATGAGGAAATAGACGAAGGCCTATAAATTAAAGAAACCGTAAGGATTACAAAACATCTATTTTCAAAATGTGAAATCTTTTCAACCTTTTGTAAAGCCGCAAAAATGGAGAAACAAGTTAAGTAGCTGCTGTAAAAAAATGTAATATAAAGATGATCTCTCTGAAGGTAGAAGTTTCTAATATATGGTATTTCACCTCCGAAATGATGAGCTTAGGGCATAGAATGCAACGCGGTGTCGTTTTTCTATGCAATAACAACGGCGCTTAGAAAAATCTAGTCCTGAATGAACAAGACTGGTTGATACCTCAACCAATTTCAATTTATTTACGTCATTGTAAGGTTCTCTTAACAATCCTCAGTAAGTCCATACTGGACAAGAAAAATCCTAAAAGCCCTTTAAGCTGCTCGAGAAAAGCTGGTCAAACACTCTCATAAGAGCAACTGGATATACTACGCAGTAATTTAAAGGAATCTGTATCATCATAAGAAGTAATTATTACCGATCAGTGTAGATGTTATTTCACAATCTGTGAAAATAGAAATAAAAATTATTGATCAAGTTAAATCTCCAAATAACGAAAAATACTTAACTCCATTTTTGACAAGATGGAAACTAAATTTTAAAAACTTTAGATTACATTTTTCTAAATAAAGATCTTCTCACTTCATTCCACTGGGAATCTAACCACAGAACTTCCGATTGCCGGACTGGAAAAGCACATGACCGGTGATTTTCTAATTGAGCTATCAGAGAGATCGAAAGAAAAATCCTTTTTCAGAAATATACGCTATATAAAGTCAGGTGTTACGGTTATGATAGGAGTAATTTAAAGGAATTTGTATTATCATCAGAGGTAGTTACACAATTTGTGAAAATAGAATTCAAAACTATCGATCAACTTCAAAAATAAAAAATAAATAAGATTTTTAAAAAAATTTTAATTATATTTTTTCTGAAGAAAGATCTTCTCACTTCGCTCCACCAGAAATTGAACCACAGAACTTCCGATTGTCGGCCAGTTGCTTTTCTTTTTATCTCTCTAATAGCTTAATTGGAAAAGCACCCGACCGGCAATCGGATGTTTTGTGATTCGATTCCCAGTGGAGCGAAATGAGAAGATCTTTTTCAGAAAAATATCATTTTAATACTACGCAGTATTGAATAACATTAGGGGCAGTACTCTGATGCATTTATATCATATCTAAATGATTGGCTTTCTCTTATTAAGCCCACAGGAAAGAACCAGTAAGTAATGGGACCTAGGAACCAACTTAAAATAATGGTATATGGCGATTTCTTAGTTTCTCGACCGACTTTAATCTTATTTATATAGGATCGTATGAAGATTGTTCAGGCAGCAGAAGTGGTAGAAACATTATGAACAGTCATAACCAAATCTTACTTAAATGGTTCCAAAATGCTTGTCTATTGAAGCTACAGCTGTACCATCCAAACGCACTTTCTCAAAAAGGTCTCTCATGATTAAAAAAAAAAACACGAACCGATTTAACGAAGAATCAGCTGGCAACACATAACCCTAAGTTCCAGGGTGACTTTCTTATTAGAAGAAAAAGTAGACGTTTTAATACTCACATTTAGTTAAAAAATGTGCTTATTGTTACTCAACAAAACACAAACATTCTAAAAAGTACTTGTGAATTATTTGGTAAAAAAATAAAATTTGATATGCAGAAATAAATTCTTCAATTTTTGTTAGAAAAAGAACTGATAACCTGTTCTGAAGATATATTATTTTTATATTATGTTATTGAATTTAATGTAAGAAAAAGTTCATTAGTAATAGTATAATAAAAAGAAACTTATACAAATTTTGAAACTTATAGAGGTTATTAAATCTAAAGTTTTATTTTTGACGGCGAAATTCCTAATAATTCTCGATTATATAAATCACTATGTTTGCAAGTTGTTAACCAACTTCTCCACTGTCTCAATCCTCGCGATAGTTGCATCAATTCTGAAGGACAGGTCATCCAATTTTGACGAGAGGCTGGTCACTGAGCTAGAAGGTGGACATTCTTCGCCAGAAATTTCTTGTTTGAAATGAATTTCGAATTGCAATACATTGGTCCTATCATCTAGTAATAATTTATCATTTTTAGAGTCACATCCTTTAAATTCAGGTTCCGTTGGATTTTTTTTATTTTCCTGTTAAGCTGATAGTTGTTTTCTGTGTAAATACTACATATGTATCTGAAACAGAGTTATATTTTAAAATTTGTTAAATTTTGCAGTTCTATAGAACACAATAATAGCCTTTTATCTTTATTTTGATCTTTTTCTTATTTTTTGACACAAATTATTCATTAAAAATATTACATCCTACTGATTCTGCTATTTTTAAGTGTGCCACTTAAAAATAACACGCGTTTGAGAAAATAAAGTGCAGTGCAAATATAGTTTGTTGGTTATTTAATTTTACCCTTATGTCTGCATTTGTATTAACAGCTTGCTTTCAAACGAATGAATTGTCTCCTTTTTTCTATGCATTTATTGTCAGGCTGTAGTATAAAAGTCGTTGTTTTATAAGTTTTGGTGATGGCAATTTTCTTTAAAAAGGATATAATTAGGGTCAAATAATAAATATAAAATAAAATCAGAATTTCTTAGCCTCTAAATGTAACAATTATGAATAAGTCAGTGTAATTAAGACAAACCTCGCCACATTCTTATGTTTTCTACCAATATTTCCTTCAAATGTAATATTGTTGTGTATAAGATTAATAATTAAACTTCCTTTTTTATTCTACCTGCATTCTGAAAACGAACGAGCCTGCAATAAGTCATTATTATTAAATTGATGTAATGGCAAGGTGAAAGCTTACTTACGCATAAGAAGCGAGTAAATGTTATATAATATTCTAAGATTATTTTCTATACATCAAAAGACAAAAGTTCTTAAAAATACAACATTAAAGGTTGAACATAAATAAGACGTATAATATTCAACGTATCTTTGGTCGCTGTATCCAAATCCAAATTTTAAGCTAACGAAATTGATGCGTCGGATTCTTTAAAAGTGCCTCAACTTAAAAACTAGAAGTAAAAAATTGATATTTTTATTTATTCTTTTTACCTGAAAGTGCAAGCTTTGAACATTATTTGTGTTCGTTTAAAAGTATTTTTGTTATTGATATCGTTTCATCGGTTTGTTCCTTATGGATTTGTAAAAATTGGCCATAAACGCGATTTTTATACATTTGACCTAGATTACATAAAACCTAATAGTAAATCGTACGTCTCATCCATGTTGCACTTTTAATTCCAACCTTTGTAATCGTATTACTTAATTACGCACCATATTCAGATAGCTTCCTTGCTTAAAAATTATTTGTATCTATTTTCATTGACAAAAAGATTCTATTTGAAATTGATTAAATGTATAATTTAAGCACTTTGAAGCCTATTTTCAAAAAAATGTCGTTTCTATGTAAATTATTTAAGTCAGGCAAGTTTAGGCAAATAACATAAAATAGATTCTGATGTTACTGCTGGCATACTTATGATCTCAATTTTTTTTAAATTGGCATTAGAAAAACATTAACATACTATAGAAATTAAAAATAAAAATTCTATTGAATGATTCCAGCTAAAGGTACTTTTACGAATTTCCTTCATTCAAATTTCATTCCTGGAGCAATTAGCGTAATTAGAGTTGATTCAAAAAGAATCTATTGACGTATAATATTCATATCATACCTTTTTTGAACAGTGAAGCTATGGTAATGCATAATATTTGAAAAAATGGTTTTTTATAGTTGAACTTTGTTCACTGACATAATTCAAAATTGAATTTATGCTCATTTATCATATTTAAAACATCTCTTTTGAACAGAAAACTTTTTTAATCGACATAATTCAAATTTGGTGCATAAATATAAAAGAATTTTTGATAATAAATTTTCAAATAAAATAGTTCTGGCAATTTTCATTAAAAAATCATAACTTTCACTGTCCCTTTTTTCAGCTCAAAAAATTACCATTTCAAATATGATTGGACTTGAATTAGATTATTAATGGTAATTCACCTTGGTACGAATATTAGCTTAAAGCATAGCTTGACATAATACATAATAGTAAGCTTGGTATTAATATTCGTGAAAAAGAAGAAACAGTCATAAAATAATCAATTTTTTAGTCTTTTCGACGTTACTTCAAGTATTACAAAATAATTTAAAAAGGCGTGCAGCTATTGAGTACGAATATTTGTAAAATTTGTAAAGTAGTGCCGGGTAAGTTACACATACGCATCAATGAAAATGATACGGTAACTAAATACAGAAATCTGCTATAAAATTTTATTTTTCTGATTTTTCTTTGTATTTTAAAAACTGTTTGTATTATTTGTAATTTTGTATTTTTTGTATTCTTTTTAATTGATCCAAGTAAAAATTTTAGTTTGTCTAATATTTTAAAAATCATTAATGCTTTCTCTATGAGGAAACAAATACAATTGATAACGGGAAGTTAAGCGCTCGCGAAATAAGCACCATATAATTAAAAACACAAACAAAGTGGAAACAGGCGAGATCGAATTCTTAGCTAGTTTAAAAAATTAGCAGTGCCGAAGTCGAAAATCTACTTCGCAGAATCTCTCAGAATATTTTTCTTTTATATTTCAAGTATTTATTCACCACCTAAAACTAAAATTAAACTTCTTTTAGAAAATACCCTATAACAAGTCATAATCATATTCATTTCCTAATGTGACGAATTCAGACTTGGTAGAGAGAGATTGTTGTAATATCTGGTATCTTCTAAACCAAAATTAAAGTTCTTTTCTTATATTGCCATTTTATATAAAATACTTCCTGTCCTAAGTCAAATTACAATTTTTTACGGAAACTCTGTCCGAAAGTAAGAATAAAAATTCTTAATTCGAAATTAAAATTCTTTACATGAATTTTCTGTTCTAATTATCATAATTATTTTTCTTTTTACTAAAATTTCCTGTTGCAAACTAAAAATTATAATTCTTTGCTAAAATTCTCTGTACTGAAGTGAAAATTATAATTCTTCACGGAAATACGTTGTCAAAACTCAAAATTATATTCATTCACAGAGATTGTATGCGAGAACTTAGAATTAAACTTCTTTTCGAAAATTTCCTGTTCCAAGTCAGGATAATTCTAATTCTTTACGTGAAAGATTTCCTATTCCTAATAAGAATTATGAATCTGACCCAAATTTCCTGTTTCAACTTAAAATTAGAGTAATAAATTATTTGAATCACTTTTAATTTGGATATTAGTACATTCGAAAGAAAAATCGTGGTTACTGAATGTGACATTTCTTGTCATTTCCTGGTTTTCCCGATTTTTCGGTCAAGTAGGCACCCTGAAAAACTAGGCCAACTACAATTAAATAATTATTACACCATTAAGCCGTTTCACTTTTCGGGCCGGCGTGACTAACTCGCTGGGGAAGGAAGTAGTGTGAGGAAGGGGTAATAAAATTTTTAGATTGATCTAGAATTCTCGTGTTCTTTAATTAAATAACACGTTCATTCCGCAATACTGCTCCGACCCAGATTGCTGATCAATCTCTCTAGCAATCATCCCAAGTAAAAATCCTTACAAAGTCATGTGAGTTTCCCCGTTTGGGTATTAGTATTCAAAGTCTTTTGTTTCTTTTTATTAAGTATTTGCCGCTATACTTTTCTGTCCTGGCATACTTCTCTAGCTTCCTTCACGTCCATGTATTTTTTTATGTAAAAACTCGTGTTTCTGTGGCTCCTCAGGTCTCTTCTAACTAGGATTTCATTCACACATTCTTACCATTCTTTCCGGGGTCTGCCTCTGGGCACGCTGCCATTCACTTTAACTTGATACACTTGTTTCTTTAGTCGTTCATCCTTCATTCTCAAGATGCCCGAACCATCTTAAGCGATTTCTTTCCCATGTGTCAACTAGCATCTCTTCCGCACCAGATTCCTTAACGATTATCTCGCTGCTCACTTTGTCCATCAGAGTTTTCCCGCATATTATGCGCAGGAATCTCATGATCGGTCCATGTCCCGCTACCGTATAGTACAGTCCGTAAAAATATAGAATTATGTATTGCCATTTTAGCCTTTTTTGATATATTTTAACTTCTGATAAGGGAGCCTGCTCTACCAATAACCTACTTACCTTCGTTTATTCGTCTATCAAGCTCCTGACCTATTTTCCCGTCCGTAGTAAATAAAATAGTTTTTTTCAATGATATTGCCGAATTTTAATTTGAAAAGAAAATTTTAAAAAATATATGTGTAATTACACGTTCAAAATTATAACAACTTGACGGCATCGAAGAAATAAAAGAGACAATCTCTTTAGAGAGAAAGAGAGGAAGAGGGGGGGAGGGCAAACATTGTAAACAGTATAACTATGGAAACGTTTAGCTGGATTCTCGCTTATCTACCTAAATATCTAGCTGTTTTAGCTATTTTTCTGTCTAAGAATGATCTAATTAAAAAAAATTTAACTATTATTTTTTATCGAGTTAGAAATGACGTTGAGTATTTTCATTTTTTTATAGAGTTAATTTAATCTATAGCTCTGATTTCTTTAAGTTTAATATCTGATCTTTTATCAGATAAAATATTATTCCTATACGTGAAAAAATCGAATTGTTATTCAACTGCAAAGTGAGGCTCTCTCATGTAGTTTATCCTGTGTTGGACCGCCTCTTCCTGCAAAATGAAGCTACCGCGCGTTAGGTCGCTTTCTTCGCGGACAGTCACACAAAATAATAGTCAAATAATAATAAAGCTAGATACCTTCACGACAAAGTAAAAATACGTATTAAAATTGTGATACAAAAAAATGATTATTTTTAATATAAATTCAAGTGAATAATATAAAATAAAATTATTTTTCTTTGTTATACATTTAGAACGTAAATGTACGCTGTTTCTAATCTATGTTTCATATCATACTTAAAAATTTTTAAATAATGTTGAAGAAAAGTATTTTATTAATTTGGTTTCAATTTCAATACCTCAGAGAATGCTGCGGTATACATGCAAATTCTATATTATTAACAATTTTTTATATATCCTTAAGCAGGCATTGCAGAATGGAAAAAATATTATTACAGACGAAATTTTTGAATTTTCTATTGCAAGTTCACAAATTCTTAAGGTGTTTTTTTTTATTTTTAAAAGTGCATTTAATCAAACACTGCTTCTTTTTATCTCTCAATTGGAAGTAGTAAAATATAACTGATTTTCAGTTACACTTTAGTCATTGCTGTAGCTAGAATTCAGTCACTGACAATTGGTAATTATATGTTAATTAGAAATATTAAATTTTCAGTAAAAACTATTAATTTTCAATTAAGGTGAATGTCCTAGTAATCGCAACGTCCCAATAATCGTAAAACATGGTCATAATTTGCACATATCGTTAGAAAATATGTAAAAAGTAACATTTTATGACGAAACCCTTTCATTTTTAACATTTGATATTGCCACATTAAATTAAAGTTAATTGAAATTTGATAAAAAAGAAAGAGAATGGGCTTTACGATTACTGGGACGTTCACCTCAAGAAAATAAGGAATTTTCAACCAAATTTGTAAATTTTGAACTGAAGTAATGAATCTTCGATTAATGAATATATTATCAAAGAATAATGTCATAGTTAATACTTCCACCAAAAAGTATTTCAATTTTCAATAAAAAACAGTTGAAGTAAACGAAAATATTTGAATTTTCAACCCAGAAAGATTTTTTAGTGACGCAATTTGTTTTTAAACTCCTCCTCACAGTGAAATTTTTCAGCCAAAACGTTGAATTTCCTGAAAAAAAGGTGGAATATAGAATCAAAAAATATAAATTTTAATGAAAAGACAGAGTTTTCAACAAAATAAATGAATTTTGAACTAAAGAGATAATAGTACAATAGTAAATAGTATAATGTATTTCTTATTCAAGAAAATTTAAATATATTTCTATCAATTGATTGATTGATTTCTATTAAATTGAATAATATTGTAGGAGTTTATTGAATTAAAGAATAAATCGGTTTAATTTATTTAAGGTATTATATGGATGAATTAATAAAAAGAGCTGTCCATGCGAAGAGCACACGAGCCCATTGAAGACGCTAAATGCGTGTGAAGGTACCTAAGCTATATCGGACCTCTCTGTTCTTTCATACATTCAAAGCTCTACTTGATAAATGAAATGGAAAAAAATTCTGAAACGCTCGGGTGTCATTCTAAAATGTGTAGCATTTTCAACACTTTGAGATATAGGCTTTAAGTGCATAAAAACCCTTTTTTTATTTTACGTATCTCAACTTGGAAATGGTCAGCCCTTTTGGGGACGCCTATAAATCAGGTGACTCGGAAAAGGCTTGAGAGTCAGAAAAAATATCACAGAAAATCATGGGGGGAGGGGGGGGGGTGTAAGCCGATCACGCTACCTAGTGAAAATGTTTTTTTTCTCAATTTTATTTTAATTTATGTGGACGGTAAGTCATATGAATCTAGGATTCAACATACATATTTAGCCAAAAATCGATAAAGTGATTTATGTTTTTAGACTGCAACAAACTATATAACCTTCGAATAAATCTACAGTTCCAGTTTAAAAAAAACTCAGAAAATAATTTTATCTGTATAATACCTTAACTAATTTTTAACGAAAGTTATTCAAATAATTATCTGATTTTTTATATGCAATAAAAACATTCCAGGTGCAGAAGCACATTGCCATTGTGTACTACGCACTTTTGTTCGACTGCAGTGATTCAAATAAAGTGAATTTTGTCACTTAAATCGAAAAGTGCGATTTAAACCCCTAATGAACTACAGTCATAAATTGGAACTGAAATTGTTTTTCAATATGTTTTTAAAGTCGGTTATCAAAACATCTGCGCTTTTGATGATTACACATTCATTGCGACACTCGCGCTTCACGCTCAAAAAACAATTTAAAAAAACGCTGTAGACAAAATGGAAAATAATGTAACAAAAGGTATGTTTTTTTATATAATGGTAATGACGAAGAATCAAAACTATTCTTGTTGTAATCTCATAAAAATTACGGTTAAAACTTTCGGATCTCTTATAAAAGGGATGCATAATTTTTAAGACGATCTAATTTTTTGACAATCGAACTTTTTGAAAAATTTCATAAAATTTCTCATAAAAATCACGGTTAAAACTTTCGGATCTCTTATAAAAAATATGCATAATTTTTACATGAGCTAACTTTACAACAATCGAAATTATTGAAAATTTTCATTTGGATAGTTTTGAAATATATTTGACATCTAGAAAAAATTTCAGTTTGAATTTCTTAATTAATCAGAAAAATGTTTTTTTTTTTCTATTTTTTGAAAATGTTCTACATTTTTCCATTTTGGTCGGAAATATGTACTTAATAAACTTGACCTTCATTTTGGGACCATAGTGGTCCCAAAATGTGTGACACAACATTTATGGAACCACACAGACAGATATACAGATAGACACAATTCAAAAAATGTTATGGCAAGACAAAATATGTTATTACTTTTAAAGTCCGTGAGTGCCAAACCATAAATATCCGTATAAACTAGAGATAGGAAATTTTTACCATTTGTGTTGCACTCTCATAATTGAGGATATAATTATTTGTTCATATGAAATTAAATTAATTGAGCCTGCTTATTTTATTGTAGCTTTAATTAAAAAAATATAATAACTCGAAGTTATATAATGTCTAATGTGTCCTTATAAACTTAAAAAAATGTATGTGCACTACTTCATAATGGAGCTTCTTCATATAATCCAATACGAATGTTTTTTTCTTCAAATTACTTAGCCAATTTTGATTTCCCAAATTAATATGGTTATGCTTAGCAAACTGTTGGCATCGCAGATTTTTTTGGTGTGATTAAAATTTCTACAAAAATAAATATAAATTGATGCGGTGTCAGTGGGGAGTTGATTATTCGATGGATGTACACCTTCTTCTGACTACAAAATACTTCAGAATATTTCAATTACGGCGGAATATTTCACTCACCTCAGGAGATTTCAAGAGAACTCCAGTGATATGAAATAAATTTAAGTGACTTCATTAGAACTCAAGTGACTTCAAATAAATTCAAGTGATTTCGAGTGACTCGAGATATTTTAAGGAACTTCAGTATTCACTTTTGGAGATGTCATAAGATTTCAGAAAATATTCCGAGAATTCACTTACTTCAGAAAAATTCACTATGAGATTTCATCAATTTTACGAAGTGTCTATTTGACTCACTACTAACTAGGTAGAACAAAAAAAAGCAATTAAAAGTCAAAAACCGCCTAACAACATTTAAAAGTTTAGTTTTTGATTCCTCATAACCTACGTAAAATTTGAAATAAAGCGATCAATGTCCTGAGGTTCCGCGAGGCAAGAAAGGGGTTAATTGATATTAACAATAATATGTACAAATATATATTAAAACTTGGATTTATATTATAAAAACACTGATTTCCTGTTGTAAAGAGATTCTATTTTACATCTTATTTTATTATATTTGATAATAAAACAAATTAATTAGTAACTGTATGAGGTACTAAAAAAATATTCTATAGGAATTTTAAAAGTTACAGATATAATTAATTATAAAGTGTCATATTTGTCAATTTTAATCATTCCTCCTAATTTGCGATCCAACGCATAACAGTAAAACGATAGATATCGATTTGAAGTATATTATAGTCGTTCCAGTTCTAAAATAAATGAAACTAAACTCTGGAATTCGGAAGAGAAATGTAGATTTGTAAGAATGAGTTTCAGATTCTATAGCTGCATTTCCTATATCTGCAAAACCTTTTCCCATACAGGTCGCACTGAGTGTCAGATTTATATAGGTCAATATAATAAATATGAGACTGTCGATCGACTTTAAAACGAAAAGAGTTTTCTATGTTTCTTTCCAAATATTACCTTAAAAATAACCTAGTAAAGGATTACTATAATTCAAACTGGTACAATTTGGAATTTTTAATTATCATTTCTCTTCGAAATTGTTAAAATTTTCGTGATGCTAAATAAAAATGTTTTCAAATTTAATATCTCTAATTTTGTACGGCTATAAGTATAAATTATTCAAATTATCTTTTTTTTCAGATGGTTTTACTTATTTTCGCTGAGATGTTAAACTTAACATGAGTTTCAAAAATTAAGGTATCTAAAAAATGGTTTTCTATGGTTTTAAGAATCAAAATATTGTTACTAATGTTATTTAAATTTAAAACTTTTATTTTAAATATTAAAATCTACAAAAAATAAACATTAATTTTAACCATGTTTTTCGCAATCGGATTTTTTCTGTCTGTCGTTTCTTAACAATTTTTGAAAAATTATTGCATTTTAATCATTAACGTCTTATTTTTTCCGACAAAACATTCTCTACAACTCTACTGTTTCTAATTTTGAAAGAACAGTAGAACCTCGCTTATCCGAGCCCGTTTTATCCAAATTCTGGTATATCCGTGGTTGAAACAAAAATAGTTGACTTGTCTTATCCGAGCTATAGCACAAGACTAGTCCGTATTATCCGAGCCTTATGAATTATTGATACATATGAACTTGTCTTAACCAACCAGAGCAGATCTTTCTAAACCTCTGCTTTGATTGGTTCATAAGCTAAATACTGTCTACGTTAAGAACTGTGTGGATCGCTCTTAAATGACACTTCATAGCATATGTAATATAAACTACTTTTAATTTTTTTAAATATGTAATTGTAGAATTTGAATATTTATTTAAGTATATTTTCAGTTTTTTATACTGATACTTTCTTTTGATTTGAAAATTCCATTTTATCCGAGTCTCCCAATTATCCAAATTTGGGCCGGTCCACAATAGCTCGAATAAGTGAGGTTCGACTGTACATTTTCATGTTTTTTCCAAAGTTGATATTCAGCTGAAAAAAGTTGGTTTTTATAATAATTACATTTAATCTCGTATTTCGTTCAATTTATTTCATATCCTTTATGCATCAAACGGCTGCAATATACATGGTACTCGTAGTATTTTTAAATAATTATAATAAAAATAAAAATTTTCAAAAATATAAACTCTCTCACGTAACCCCGATATATCCTCACATGTTTTGTCATTTTTTTTTTTTTAATTTCTGCACAATATTGAAAATATCGAAAGTTAAAAGCAAGCAAATATTATCGGTACACATTTATTCAAACTTCATTTTTAATTTCCCCCATTTGTACAATGAAAGTTTCTTTCATTCTAAAATATTATTTTTTAATCACTATATTGAGATAACGTATTCTCAACATTTTATTATTAGAATTTAACTTCTTTATTTTCTGGTATTAGCAACAATAAACATGTATTAAAAGTATAAAAGCCTTAAGAGCGTAAAAATAGCAAAAATTTCAATATTAAATATGATAGAATATGTGGAGGTATGGTAGCATAGAGAATGCTTTCTAATAACAAGCGTTGGATCGATAAAATCTATTTGACCTAAAACATAATTTCAATTATAACTTACAAAATTGAATTAAAAAAACTTTTTAAATATCCAACGAAAAATTGTTACAAAAATATTAATGAAATAGGTTTTAAGCCTGAAAGCATTTTTCTTAAGTAAACAAATTTAATTCTGTTTTTCGTATTACTAATTCTTTCTCTGAATTTTTCTTGATCTAATTTCTTCTAATCAATTGTATTATAATTAATTTAACTTCATTTAAAAAATATTTCAGCTCTTTCAAAGATTTATCCATCTAAAAATACATTGAATCAAATATATTAAATACCAAAATCAGTCACAAATTCTACTTAAACGCCAGCATATAATGATTTACATGGTACGTTCCTCGATTCTCTAAAATCGTAACAATATCCCATTAAAAGCCTTGTCATAAAATTTCTCCTATGCAATTCCTAGTATTAAATTTTAGAGATCATTAAATTTTAACAGCCTTTTATTTAAGATAACAATTATAAAAAGAATTAAAAGTGGTTATAATAAAATATGTTATATAAATTAAAAGTCTTAAAAATTGACAACCAAAAAGCTACAAGGATTCTATTTTAATGTTTAAGTGGTCACGCTAATGGAAATTTAACACGTAATTGACGAAGAGAAAAAAAATATGTAAAATTTGAAATTGTAAGAATAATTACTGTAATTTAAATAGCAGATCTTTTTTATTTGAACAGTATTGCTAGCATCCGTATAAGTCAATTTCCATATTTTATATTGAATAATTTAAATTTTACAATTCAGAGCATACTTATAGATTAAGATAGAATTTTATAATTTGAAACATTTCAATTTGAAAGGCTTGGAAGTTTCGAACAACACAGTCTTAAATTTTTCTATTTTCACTGAGTTTCAGTTAAAACTCTTTTTATTTCGGAAATTGAAAAGGATCATTTTCACAAGTTTTGTTTTAAAATTAAAACGCTTTCATTTGAATTTATTTTAAAAGCATAAAGCGGTTTACTTTTAAGGGCAGCAACTTATTATTTACCAGCCTTTAAAAATCTTTTAATATTCCCAAATAAGTCTTCCACCTTAAAATTATGCAATGTTAAAATTACATCGAATTCCTTTTTTATTTCATTTGTATAAATTTAAAATTATATAATTTCGAGGTATTTAATTTAGAAACGTTTAATTTTTGATTCCCTGATTTAAATCCTAATTATATTCCTAAAAATCTCCCATTATTCGAAAGTTAACTAAATTTCGAAAAAAATTTATTTTATGTTAAAGAATACTCGCTTTATTTTATTGTAATCTCACAATTAAGTATTTTTTCTTAACAACTCATTCTAATTTTGAAAATGTTCATCTTTTCCAATACAGTCTAGAAATGTCAAATTAATCCCAGAATTGATGCCTCTCTCTCTCTCTCTCTTCCAATCAACAGAAGCACGCGAGAACAGAACCCCTTCATTACTCCCCCAACTCCGCGTCATTCTAGTGTGATATGCTAATTCCTAATACAACACTACGAACAGCTGGATCCTCTATTTGCTCGACTTACTTGGAATATCCCAAACGCTGTGCCGAGGTGTTCATTTGTCCGCACGACCGTCGTCACGATCATTACCGCCTGTTTCCCTCCTCTTCTCTTCTTCTTCCATCCACGTTTTCTTCCACCACGTTTCACCCCTTTTTCACCCCTATCCACTCCTTGCTTTTAGTTTCACCACCGCAGCCTCACGCAGTCACTACCGAACATGAAAAACCGCGGGAGACATCACTGAAACAGTCTACCTATCCCTCATTGTGGATTTCAATTAAGTGGAATGTTTCTCACCCTCGAGGGAGCGAAAATAAGTGTCTTCTATAATTGTCGACTCCTCATGAATTGGAGGAGATATACCCTCGAGGGTAACATCTGGAGAAATTTCCCTTTTTCTGCATGAAGAGTCCCAAATAGCAGGAACTAATTTCGCGAATGATGGAATCGAGTTCCTGGATTCGGGTTGGCTCTTCTCATCATTTTGAAATTTATCGGGTTCAGCTTTTGGTTTTCATCCAGTTATAGATGACACTTTCTCGCACTGTGCTTTTTGGTCAACGTCGACTGTTATCGTCCATTCGCGTGGACCGAGAGTGAGCGACTGAGAGTGAGAGTCGCGCAGTTCGAGGGTTAGAAAGGAAGCATTTGATAGAGAGAGAGAGAGAGGGGTTGAGGTGGGGGAATGTGAGAGTGGGTGAAAAAACGAGAAAGGGGATGATTTTGGAGGGAGGGAGACGGAAGCAGAGGCACGGAAAGAGAAATAGGAATATAGAGAGATGGTTTGATAAAGAGAGAATGATGGATAGAGAGATTGATAGATAGAGAAAGAGATTTATACAATGAGCAGGGAGAATAAAAACAAACTGAAATAAACTCAAACAGTTAAAAATATACTCAAATATCAAAATCAAATAGAGAGTAAAGAGATTAAGGTAAATAAATAAAAAAGAGAGCTGATAGATAAATGAATCAAATTACCAAATAAAAAGGCGAGAAGTATTAATACATGGGTAAAAATAAATACAAAAAATAGAGATTCTTATATAGAAAGAGAAAATGATAAATGAAGAAAGAGTCATCAATACAGAAAGAGGGGAGAGTTATAGAAAGTAGTTGAGATAATAAAAACATCAAATTGATAGAGTGTGATCTCACAGAGAAAGAAAAATGAAGATAATCAAAAAAGGGAAAATCCAGTCGGTGGAGAAAGACTGCCAGAAAGTTAAATGGAAATAAATAAATGATAATAAATAAATAAGAATCAAAGCAAAGGGAGATTAAAAAAGGAAAAAATGTGAATGAAATAATCCAGGAAATGATGAATGGATAGAGAAGGAGCGACAAATGAATCTAAAAAACGCAGTCGATGTTCCAAAAAGCACAGACCTGGTACTCTAAACACCTGCGATCCAGCCAGCACGCTCAACACTGCTCGAGACTGAGCCCGGGAACCGAGTGGAGAGTGCGAAGCTCACCGAATTTCTGCGAAGATCCTCGATTCGATACGCTTCGGGGTCACGTGTCGAGTTCGAGACTCGCGCCGGAATAGGGGTACAAGATTACAGACAATAAAAAATGTGTTGCAAAATTTTCGTACACTCGTAGGAAGGAGGGAAAAGTTCAGTTCATATAGAAACAATTTTTCAACACGTTTGTTGGCAATGTTGCTTATTTTTGAGAGATAGGTAGAAAGTGCATAGGCCTTTATTTTGAGGGCAAAACGGAAAATGACGGAAATTTTGCATTAGCGATCATTGTATTAGATCGTTCTATAATAATTTTGGACACAATCCTTGTTTTTCTTTTTTATTTTAAACTAGTTTTCGTCCACCGCAATGTTCTTAACTCATTTTTATTTTGACGATCTTCTTAAGCGGACTTTGCTCATCATCGTGAAAAGGTGTCTTTTATGATGTAAGTTTAGATAGAGAATCGCATTAACTAAAAAAATAAAGAGAAGATGACTCCCTGATTACAAAATTCTAATTTCAAAAATAAATTAATATTTTTCATATCTAAAGATAAAAATATATTAGAAAAAATTAAAAAAAGTTTCTAGGCATATTTTAATTTGAGATAACTGGTTTGTACAGATAACTGGAGTTACGTATTAAGCGACAATCTTAAATACGCGCTTAGACCATGAATCTTAGAAAAAATGCATTTTTGGGCATCTTCTTTACACTTATTAAGAACTTTTTACGATAGGTAAGAGGTAGATAATATTAGTTTTCGACCTTCTTTAACATACTTCAGTGCCATTAAAATTATAAAGGGATACCAGGCCCCCAAAGCCTCAATGCATTTTTGGGGGACAAAGTTTCTTAGCGACTTGGCTACGAAGCACCAGTAAATGTCCGGCGAGGGCACTATGGTTGAGACGTCGGATGCAAAAAGGAGATATAGAATTATTTTGCTGGAGTGGGGAGGCCCCTAAGCTCCTGAAAATGAAGTCTTGAATTTTAATTTTTAAAATATATATTCAGAGTGAAAATTTAATTTCGCACCTTGTTTTTATAAAAAAAGTTGCAGCTTTTTTATTTTTCGAATTATTTAGGAAAAACTGTTTTTTCCTCTGATCAAAATATTTTGATTATTTTCACTTCAACTCGCAGCGAAATGGAAAGTTTGTGATATTTTGTAATAAAGCTTATTAGCAATATGTATTGTCATTTTCAGCGACTGACGGCGTTAGCAAAACATCAAAATGTTTATTTAAAAAATTATTATAATTTTTTTCCAAGACGGTGCATAATTTGTGTACAAACAACTTCTATCGTTTCGGGAGTCGAGCGAATTTTAAACAAGAGAAAACTATCAGCGAGAAAGTTGTTCAGAAAGATTCAAGGAAGTTTCTGGAAAAAAAACACACTATATACACAAATCCGGAAGAAAATCCATCGCGCCGGAAAATTAAAATATTAACAGTTTATTAACTACTACTCCAATTGATCTGAAACTTTTCTGAAAACTTCCTTGAACCTTTCTGAACAACTTTCTCGCTGACAGTTTTCACTTGCTCAAAATTCGCTCGACTCCCGAA
>JAAAKG020137091.1:0-13001 GCA_010014905.2 Druon quercuslanigerum
GTAACGAATCCTCAAATTCAACATATCAGTGTGCTGCTCTACAAGACAATCAACGATTGCAGCGCCAGGACGTAACACCGAGCAACCCTGGTACCCTCTGTACTGGGAATGTAACGAGCGCATAAATTTGCATTGTATCCGCTAGGAACAGCACCAGAGCTTCTGTAAAACGCGTCGTTTCGATTTGAAATAAAAAAATAATTTAGCGAAAAAATAAAAAAGATTGGCAAGCAACGTTTAAGGGCAAGTCGGCATTAAAAATGTTTAATAAGCGATAATAAAGTCTGATGAGTGAATAAATGTACATATGATATTAGTCACGTAATGCTTAAGTAGAGAAAATTTTAAATAATCAAATAATGATTATGATCTTTTAGACGTGGAATATTTTGACACCAGGAAATACAAATCTTATGTTAGTTATCAGATTAGCGACACAAAAGTCGTTAAATTGGATCGAGCGAAGGACTGTTCTGTCTATCATTTGTACTGTTAAGACCTCCGGGCAGCTGATTTTACGAAATTATATTATGAACTATGCAAACGCCTGAACCTTATCGCTAACTTTTTTTGTGAAAAAGACATATCGAGCAAAGGCAACGAATTAGTCATTGCTAGAGTAGGGATATGTAGAGCGAGATGGGGAGAACATGTCATTTGGCAGAAAGAGAAAGCACAAAAGAGTAGGGAGCTAAAGACCGCTGCGACGGTATTAAACCTTCCATAAAAAAAGCGAGATTATTCAGTAGGAAAAAGCTCGATCCTGTACTCGGACGCGTCCGGTTTTCTCCTTTGTCAATTTGTAAATTTAAGATCGTTTAATCAATCCAGCCTTGTTATTTGCATCATCTAAAGTCAATAGTTTTTTAATTTACTTACCGATTTTCCTAAAAAACCATTCCAGAGCATAAAAGAAGGACTTTCATCGAAGGATTTGGTTTCCAAACCCTTAGTTGCGTAACGGACCAGTGGAGATGTTTTAAAATAGTATAGTATCTATAAATATAACAGAATAAAATAAAGCAGTAAATAAATTTTATTATTAACCCTTTTTAAATTTTAATTTAAACTCGTTTCGCGCCAAATTAAACTTTCGCGTGTTACAGGAATGCGCCCTCAGCGTCGCGAAACGGATCTTTCCGGTCCGAATGAATCGAAACAACGAGTTTCCTATCTAGAGTTAAATTCAACCCTGCCATTTTTCTTCTACTGAAATTTTTTCTTTCGCTGTTCTCTTAATCGTGTGTCACAATGGCGGAGGTATGTTTATCAAAAATGTGTTTAATAATCCACAAGTATTTCTTGCATCTCCACAATTTTCGTATTTTGTTCTTTGCGATTTGATTTTTCATATCATCACACGTTGTCTGGACAAAAAATATTTGTGTTAAATCCCAAATTTAGCCTTTGTTTTGAGGTTAGTTATTCACAATATCACTTTCAATTCAGGTTGACGAAACCCTTAAGAAGAAAAGGACCTTTAGGAAGTTCACCTTTCGAGGTGTAGACCTGGATCAACTCCTGGACATGCCCAAGTAAGTAAAAATTTTGCAATTGCACCTGTTTATTTTAAATGGTTTTATAAGAGTTGCAAGTCACACTGTCAAAAATCTGTTACATACGGTAGATTTTTCTTGCATTTTCGAAAAATGTATCTTCTCTTATAATCCCAAAAAAATTAAACTCTTTTTTTTTAATAATTTATGTTGAAAAGTTTAAAATGAATTACTTTTCCAGTATTTACCTAATGTATTCTTTACTTATAACCTTAGCTACCAGTCATTTTAAGGATATTTAATGTGTGAAATCGTGCTCTTTATTGTGTTGCATTAATTTAAGTTTAAAATAAATAAAATTTCATTTAAAAGCAAGGATCAAAATACATTTCGACTCTGAGAAAAAATAACTATAAGCTTATTAAGATAAAACCCGAAAGAATTGAAATTTTAAACTGTTTTATTAAAAAGCATTTTTATTAATCATCCAGTATACAGTGTAAAGTTTTTAGGAATTCTGATGTTACAGCAAATCAAATTGAAAATAAATTCTTGGTCGAAACAATTAAAAAACTAAGCAAATAAAAATGTACAGTATTTAAATGTGACAGTGACTTGATTTTTAAAGTATTTAATTTAATAATGCTTTAATTTTGGTACAGTCAGTTTTAATGAATAAAACTGGAAAATCCATGTTTTGTCCATTTGATTTCGAGAGTAGTATATTCTCCATTTTCAAGAAATTTTTAGAAATAATCGAAGTTTATTTGAGAGCCCAAAAATATTTTTTAAATTTCGAGAAATCTGATGGAAATAACACCTACACCACTTACAAAGGCTCTTTATTTAGTAGATTATATGACTCAAGAGATATTTTTATGATATACCAATATTTTTTAGTTGACATATTGATATTGATAATAAATAGGGTTAACCTTTCCGATATGTAAAAACAAAAGAGCTGGTTTTAGCCTCTTATGTTAGGTTCTACTCTTCTAAATTCAAAAATATTTTTTAATATTGGAATTTTTCTATTTTATATATTCTGTTTACCTAATTGTTCCAAGTTTTTTTTCAGTTTTTATCAGTTCTATTATTTTTACGTACCGGGAATGTAAGATGGGGTTAAGATTGAACGATTTTTAAAGTTAAATAAATAAACAACCAAGCAAGGTCCTGTTAAGTTTTTGTATCAAGATAACGAAAATACATGTCATATTTTGCATGTTTGACTTATTTTCAGTTTTCTCCTTAAAAGGTATGAAGAAAAGAAAAAGGAAATTGGAAGAAAGTTTAAATTTTCATATTATTTTTGTACCCTGTTTCAATGTTAAAAATAATATTTATACTAACAAATATTGATATCTCGTGAAAATATAATTCTTGAGTTGCAATATTTCAGATCATGAATTTGTTTTGTATATTCACTTAAATGAAGAGCATTCTGTAATGTGATGCATGCACGATTTTTATCCAATGCATCGACATTTACAAACTATTTTTGTCGAAAGGACAATATATCAGTTTACATAAATGTAAAAAAACATGTGTGTATACATATATTTTTTGTGCGCGCGCGTTTACAAACATTTTTTCGTTTAGTTGAAAATAGTTCGCAACGTTTATATACTTTAATGCAATAATAAATAAAAACTCGATATATTTTATTGTAAATTTGTTTATTTTTTTATACTATATCTTACGTTTTCTAAGTAGACCCAAGGTGCCCCGATAAAAGGGTGCAGATTTTTTAGATTGAAATAAAACTAAATATATTCCTAAATAAAATTTTATATTTATTAAATGTTTCATCATTATAAAATTTGGAGTTTCTAATCATTGATATTTAAATATTATTTTCTAAAATCGTTAAAATGATCAAGAAAAAGATTTTTTGGTCAACATTTATCTGAATTCTTTTTTTTAACCTGAGGTTATTTAAAAATTAACATGTAGACAGTGTAAAAAAAATAATTTTTCTTCAGTGAGCAGTTGATGGAGTTGATGCATGCACGTGCACGCAGGCGTTTCTCTCATGGATTGAAGCGCAAACCAATGGCATTGGTTAAAAAGCTGCGTAAGGCCAAAAAAGAGGCTCCTCAAAATGAGAAGCCAGAAATCGTCAAAACTCATCTGCGTAACATGATCATCGTTCCCGAGATGGTGGGATCCATTGTCGGAGTTTACAATGGAAAAACTTTCAACCAGGTGGAAATCAAACCAGAAATGATTGGACATTATCTTGGCGAATTCTCCGTTACGTACAAACCCGTAAAGCACGGTAGACCCGGTATCGGTGCTACACACTCTTCCCGTTTCATTCCTCTGAAGTAATTTATCATACTTGGTTAATAAAAAAGAGAAAAAAGTATTTTTGATCAAGTTTTTATTCCTATTTCGTTCATAGACCCTATTTTTAATTTATTTATTTTTAATCTATTTGCGTTTCATGAATGTTTTTAGTGTCAGAATTATTATTTTTTTTTAATTCTTTTGTTTTTAGGATGTGCAGGTGTAAAATCCTGACAAATTATGGAAATTTAGTATTTTATTGCACTAATTATACACTGATACGTGGTAAGATCAATTTTTTACGTTTAAGACATAATTTCTCAAACAATTATAATCGTTCGTTTCTAAGTTTATTGGTGCGGTGGAAAAAAATCCATTTTTTTTAATTCTCACGCGATTTCTTTAGAAGTTTCGCCTCAACTGTTCAAACAACCATTTTTTTCTTCTGCAATTTCTTTCAATATATTATGAATGGGTCATTTACTCTTGTGCGCTAGTAAGGTAATGTATTTTTCTTCGTTATTTAGTGATTTTTTCGATTAATTGACGTATAGCTTCTTTATAATAAGCGACGCAGTGTAACGAGATTATAAAACACATCTCATAATGATTTAAACAAAAAATACTATCATTCATGAAGTTTGTAATTAATTCAAGAAAATACTACATTTTCATGATTTGGAATGAAAACAAATATTCAGGGTTGTTGGAAGACCGGGAAATGTCATTGAATTTAAAAAAAAACTGCAAATTTTTTAATCGTCTATTTCAAAGTCTTAATAATTTAGTATTTTATAGCAAATCCTATATTTGAAAATGGTAAAAGAAAACTTAAGGAAAAGGCAAATATCAGACAAAGTGTAAGAATCAAATATAATGGAAGATTCAATGAGAATAGCAAAGTGAACTGGAAGATGTTTAAGAAAAAATTCGTGAACTGATTAAATTTTCATCAATTTGATTAAAGACATTTTATTAGTTCATGTGATATTAAAGTGTTATTTAAACCTTGTTTAAAAAATCCGAGTTTTTTAGTTCATTATTTTCAAAAGTAATCCTAATCATTGCATAAAAAGTTCGACTATAATTGTTCATAAAGTAATGAAAAAAAAACAATATGTTTATGATCACAGAAGTTTTTTTTTCACTTTGATATAAATCTTGAAAATTGTTTTGAATTCAGTCAAACTTCTTGATAAACCATTATCATTGCATTATAATTTGTTACAATTCAATTTGATTGGCTGCGCTAAAGAAAAAAGTAGACTTGGATTTTTTTCAAAATTATACTGGGAAAAGTCATGGAATTCTGTAACCACACTCTTGTGGCAACCCTGGTATTGGAACAAATACAAATTATTTAAACAATTGAAAAATTCCTTAAAACAGCTTCAACGAAAAATATTATCCTCTCTGTGTCATTTTTTCTAAAAAACAACTAAGCATGATTTATAGGGGAAATAATTTTTTTTTTTCAATTCTTTTAAGCTTGTTTCTTATGGAATAAAAACAATCATATTGAGATAATTATAAAAAATCCCACCTTTATCTTGAATTTTATAAGCATTTTTCCGAGGACAATACAGCTGAGTTATAATGTCAAATTTAAAATGTATGGGATTATTATAGTTTATAGTTTATTATAGTTATTTATTAATCAGTGATTAAAACTTAATTCCAAAAAAGTTAGAAGCAAATAGTAGTACGTACATTATTTAATTACAAGATTTTAGTTATTTTTTTAAAGAAAATAACAATTTTATCATGTTTCAAATTTTTGTGCAAGAATTTGATTAGGTTTTGCCAATTGCTACATTTAATAAAAGTTACTTATAGAAAAATTTGAAACAAGAAAAAAATATTGTCCTTAAAAATTAAGTAAAACATTTTCAAGATATGGCGATAATAAAACCATTAAATGAGACAAAATTAAAACAGGGGACCTCCAAATCATATCTGAGTATAATTATTTTTGTTGCACCATTTTTTGACTAAACAGGTACAACTTACGCGAGTGTGCTTGTTCAGATTCGAAAATAATTTTTTTTATAGTCCTGATATCCATATTGTAAACTGACACCCGCTTTTACCTATATCTTGCGGTTTACAAAATATTTATTATAAATAATAACGGCAAGTCTTCAGGGAGCCCGTTGGACGTACGGTGCATTTTAGGAGATTGACTTAAAAAATAGTAATCCCTATTCTTAGTAAATATTTTGAGAATTCTTAAAAGAAATTATGCGAAAACATAAAAAGGCATATTTTAAAAATTGTGCCTACACTTTAAAGGGAAAATTCACTTTCAAAAATGAACGGACAAAATTTTTTTAAAAATATTTCTTTCAGTTTTTTCGCGCCATTTAGTAAGAAGAAAACCTTTACCAAGTAAATTATTTCTGGTATATTTTATATAAGACATATAGAATAGATATAAATAAAAAGCGGAACGGTTCAACGCGCCAAACCCTTAAAAATTCCCGTAGATCGAGAGACTAACCAAACCTTTGCTTCCAGCCGACACTTGATTCGTCAATTTGCTGTCAATGTCACATCACTTATCTGGTATTTCCGTTCATTCCCTTTAATTTGAAAACTCAACCCCTTGGAACGTTTCTATTATATTACCTACATAAAAAAAATAAATACTAAAGGATAGTTTCCCTCCAAAGAGACTCGACTGCCTCTTGTCTTTTTAAAATGCAGTAGATAAATTTCCAGAGGACCGTTTTTGAGGTTATTTCTTCGAGGTGATGTGGCAACACTGCATCATTGGACTGCACCTGTGAGAATACTCGTGTGTGTACCTGGTTAGCTGTATACAGCTGTAAACTGTGATTGTGTAGTTGCATTATAGGTTTGCTTAATCTTGTGGATGTGGTTAGTCAAGTTTGACAATTATCGTCGACTACCTTGTCGTGGACGTTTTTTCTTGAAAAAAGTGCCGAGGGTCGCAAACGTTGTATGCCGACATTTCCATTTCTGTTGACCGTCATGTGGCAAGATCCGAAATCGCGGAGTGCCTTGACGGGAGATCTTCACTGACATGAAGGTTGTGAAGAATCCTCTGGTCTACGGGCCACTTCTTCTTGGCAGATTTTCCGGAGGCACTTTCTTCAAAAATTGCCGAAAGTGCGCGAGTAGTGACAAACCGAAGAATTGTTTTACACACGAGGCAGCATAACGGAAAAATCTGTGGAAATCTGCTCGATTTTTCGATCCATGTTTAAGCATCGCTCCACTGCATCAGAGTCAACCACGAGATTTCAGGAGGAAGGTTGAAATTTTGAGGAATTTAGGACTCTGGAGTCAAGTTTACGTGCAACCCGGAAGAGAAAACAAGTTTTAGCGATGGCTTCAACATCGTCAGGAATATCATCATCGGCGCAAGTTCTGCTAAATAAAGGAAAAAAGGGAGCTGCAGCTTACGTTCATGCAGAATGCAACAACCGGGCGATTATAGAATCCGGCTGCCCACCACGTAACCTCACCGGCATCCTGGATATTTTGCTACATCCTAGTAAAGCCATCGACGACTGGGAGACTATCGACTGGTGCAAGTGGCTTATGGCAGGTGGCAGAACACCGGATGAGTTTGTCAACACAGGTTTGTAGTTTTACATTCCGACCATTCGCTTTTGCACGTGTAATTTTCAACTTCTTTTGGAAATAGATTTCATTGAGAATTACATTGAAACAATAACTTGAAAATACACTAAAAAATAGCAATGAAAATGAAAGGCGTGAAGGTTCCTACACTGCAGAAAAAAAAATAGTTAAAAATTAAAGAGAATGTCCTTAGTAAAATAAAAGTTTGTCAGGTCAGGGAAAAAGGTTGTGAAATGAGAGTCATCTCATAAAAAAGGATGATTGTGGAGCCTGATTTAAAAAAATATGAACTCTCTGCCCCCCCACTCAACCGTTACAAAATAATATTTATAATAAAAGGAATTAAAAAGGAACAATCTCATTCTGTTACCAATATCCAAATCACTTAAGTGTCTCGTTCAGTTTCAAGTCTTAAATTGAAAAAGTTTTGAATTAAAAATTATTCCGTTTTTGAAGCAGAAGGCCGTGTCTAGGTTCACCGAAAGTCGGTGAACGTTGAAAAAATATTATCGGTGAACCTAGAAACTTCGTTCAAGTACAATTCTAAACTCATTTATATTTAAAGCCCTCAATTTAACATTATTGAACTTTGTAGGTTTATGTGTTTAATATTTTACATTCTCATTCATGAGAGTGTAATGTAATCGTCCACATTTTTTATTTCTGGTTTTTACTGCATTTTTACTTTTTGGCACTCGCAGAGTCCGCAAATCATGAATTTTTTTTGGTGTCTGTATGACTGTATGGTTAACTGAATGTTGTAGACATGTCAACTTTTGAAGGATTTTTCTAATCGAGCCAGCCTTTGATACACTTTTTAAGGGTCCCAAAATGAAGGATAAGTTCATGAACCTGATATTTCTAATCAAAATAAAAAAATTTAGGGCATTTTAAAATTTAAACAATATTCAAATTTTAGAAATTGTCAAAGTTTCTTATAAATAGGTAAAAGACTTGCAAATTATCACAATGCAATTTTAAATTTCGTTGAAAATTAGAAAAGTTATATACTTTTCAAAATTTTGCAAATATTCAAAATATAGAAAAAAATATTTTTCTGATAGACTAGGAAATTTAATTCAAATATTTCACTAGATATATAATATATTCAGAAACTTATATGATAATATAATAAAATTATTATAGGACATATCAATCCAGTTTTCCGTTACATATAAAATATATTTCGAAACTATTCTCATGCAATTTGTTAATTAGACCTAAATGTTCTAGTTTAATTAATCAAAGTAGAGTTGGGGTGCAACTGAAGTTTGAGCAAGAGGAATCAAAGCCTGCGGCCTAGTGTCTATTTAGTAAAGTAATAAAAACAACTTTGTTTTTTTTATTAACATTATATTGAAAGACGTACGTACTTCTTATATGCTGCTCAATTTTGTCTACACCATTTTTTTTTTTCAAAAAGAACTGACTATAATATAAGTACGGGCCAATGAGAATGTGCTTGCACAGCGATCATATTTTTTATGTATTTTTTAAAATATTTAACATTAGACTAAAAAATTTGAAGATTCGAAAAAATTTTCCGTTTGAAGTAAAATTGCGCAAAATTTTAATATGGATTCCTCTAGGATTTTTTGCGTGAAACACGAATCTGAAACTTTTAATCAATATCACGAATAGTTTTCAATATATCGTTTTTTTATGTTAAAATTAGTAAATTTTGTTTTTTATTTACCTCAGTTCTTTATAATGTACTCGAGGGATCACTGTAATTTGTCACGAAATTGAAAAAAAGTAATAAAATCGATATCTCAAAAATAGAAAAAATTCTATAGGAATCCGAATGAAAACTTTGTCGACACGGAGTCGTAGTCTTGCCAAATTTAAATTTCAACATTCAAATTTCGAAACATATTAATTAGGTATATCCACAGTTTAAAAAATGTAGCCTCGTATACTAACTTTTCATCTAAACATTAATATGTCAATTATATATTTATTTCATCAGCAATGTCGAACGCTACTGAGTGGAATAAAGTTCATAAATTCTTAATTGAATTTCGTTTTTCATCGTAGGAATATATTATTTTTGTTTAAGGCCAGAGTTAATAATTTTCAAGTCGTCAAATTGGTATTTTTCTTTGAATTAGTGAATGGGTTAGTCGAAAAAAGATATTCCTCTGTTAAGCGATTTCAAATATGTCCATTTGTTGTCATTAAACATAATAAAATAAGTTAGAAGGGTGCTGACCAAGTGGATTTCAATATCAGATAAGGAGTTCAACAGCTTGAAATGAAAGAATTAATTAGTGTCCACAGATCTTATCCGGAAAATTGTGGGAATACCCAAAACTCAGTTTCTGATATAATTTTAAGAACATTTTTTAATCTTTCCAAAGTTTTATCAATAAATCTTTTTACGCTTTCCAAAATTTGCAACAAACAATCCTTCTGCATTTAATGTATAAATTTCAGTTGAGATGAAAATTGAAATTTAAAAATAATTTTTCAAACAACTCATCATCAGTTAAAGGACTTGTCAAATCATGCTATAAAAGTTGTGAAAGTGGCAATGAATTTTTGGTAAAATCCAACAACTTAAAGGTTACTGACCGGACATAAAGTTATTGAAAGTAAAGGGGTATTGACCGCACGCGTGCTTCAAAATTATGCAGGGAGACGATTCATCCTCAAATTATTACACTTAACTATTCTAACAGAATCAGCGCTACTACGAAAGTGTCAGTATATTGTCTATAGAGATATCTTACTGCAAATAAGATCATAATTTTGATTATTTATTAGTTTAGGCGACGAATTAAATGGTATTTATGATACGTAAGTATTTAATAACTACTTGTGTAACAACTGGCTGTTGGGCATATAATTGCTAAAATAAGTAAATAAACGTATACAAATATTGTATTCAAGACTTATATTTAAAAACTTTAGTGATCAGAAAAATATTTTAACAACTAAGAAATTAATTGGAAATAAGTTCTTAAACAATCTCAAACAGGGGTTTTAAGATTCTTGCGTAATCGAAGAAACAATATTTGAAAATGAGACGGTTCCTCAGAAAACTAAAAAAGATAAAGGTGATTGACCATCAAGGTTACGGAAAGTAAAAAGGTCCTTGACCGAACCCATTTCAAATATGCAGTCAACTCATCTTAGCCACGTAAAATTTTACATTGAACGAACATGTTCTTGACAGAAAATACGAACATTGTGGATTTAAAAAGAAGGAAGAAAATTCACAGCCTTTTAGTAGTCATTAACTTAAAATTTATTCATTTAAACAATCTGTCAGGTGTTTCGGTCATTGTTATTGTGATGCCCTTGCCGTCGCCCTAGGAAAACACGTGTCATATTGTCCTATAATATAGCGAAGGGTCATTGAAAGTAAAAGGGCACTGACCGAATCTATTACGAAATCGTGTAGACAGGTGGTTGAACCTAAAATTCTGAAGTCGCTTGACTTGTGACTACGTCACATTTTATTTCCCAAAAGAAATTAAGAGATTTATTTTTTCCCTAATCCTTTGAAAAACAATAATCAATCAAATCTTTATCTTTTTTAAGCAGGATTCTTAAATCCTTGATCAAATTTAGTAATGTATAGACTTTGGGAGCTTTGCAAAAATCTGGTTTACTGGTTTTTACTTCCGGAACTCGATTTAAGGTACCACTATGAGAAAATAATTGAAAAAATATAGTATCAGTATTGAGTAGTTTAATATTTGAAACGAAATATATTTTATTTAATTCCTTTAATACAGCAGCATGTGAGGTTATTGACAGAATGAAGTGTTATTGAAAGACAGGTTACTGACCGAAGTCAGATAGGTGATCAAACTTAATATCTTGGAATCATTTGACGATCAAATTTATTTTGGCTAGAAAGACTTTAGTATATTTAATGGAGTAAAAAGTGAGACCTAATGTTATGTTATATTTTATATTTAGTTATAGATCCTATTAACAATCTTCAAGTTCCAAATTACCTGATTTTATATTTAAAATTGTAAATCTTTGGTGATGGATTGACATATTTTCTTTAAAAAAATATATAATAATATAAACATTTTCGTGGTTAGATGCTTGTTCTTACGACTTTCAAATGAAAAAATCTTAAGTTTATCACTCCACATTGTAAGTTATTAAATTTTGAAAGCTTCGACCTTGAAATTTGAAGTTTGAAACATTTTTGAATTCAGGCTTTTAAAGATAATGAAACTAAAAAAACACATTTAAAATACTGAAAATTGAACAATTTTAGATGTAACGCGTCAAGAATTATATAATTGAAATCCTTTAACGGTCAAGACCTTTTCTGGATGATGGAAATAATTTTTTCGAACTGCCAAACATTTTTCTCTATGAACAAAAGTAAAAAACAAATTCATTTTTTCTATTCTGTAAACAATTTTTAGATGAAAAAACATTTCTCATACTTTGGCTATTTTTAAATTTTGATAAAGTTTGAAAATGGAAATTGAAGGAGATATTTAAGAAATTAGCAATTTCGAAGTTACAGCGATTAAAATTAAAATGGTTTGATTGAAACCTTTTATGATTCTACTTTGCTGCGTATTTCTTATTCAAAGCCTAAATATTTTGAAAATTTTCAATTGAAAACTTTCCAAAACAAATGGTTTGAAATTATCATACTCAAATATATGCAATTTCAAATTAAAAGCCTTGTTAGTTTTACAGTTTTTAATGCTTCATTTTAAATCTATTAAATTTGTATTGACTCTAAGTTTTTAAATATTTAATTTTGTGACAATTGCGTTAAGATTTTTTAATTTAGATTGTTTGAAAATTTAAGATCATTCAGATTTGAAAGCTCAGTTTTCAAACCGTTGTATTTAAACATATAAATTTTTAAATATCTGCATTAAGAAGTTTAATATTTTCCAGTCTAAGAATTAAAAAAATTGACATTTTTTTGTTTGAAGTTGGACTGCAAAAATTTAAGCAATTTTAAACCTGCAGAGTACAAATTTAAATAATTTTAAATTGAAGGCGTTAAATATATTTACAATCTTAATCTTACACGTTCAAAGTTGAATGATTTCTGATTTATTATTTTAAAATTATAAATGTTTTAATTATAAAATAATAATAATAGACTTTTATTAAGTTCATAAAAAGAAGAATATGTACATAGCAAGCAAAAAAACAGTAAGAACCCAAAAGTTAATGAACAGCTTAAAGCTGTTTTCTAACCTAAACCTCTGAAATAATTGAATTTAAGTTAAATTGATCAAAACTTAAAAACTAGGATTTGAAGATTAAATATGAACAGAGACTAGGATACCATAATTTAGCATGATGATCCATTATCCAAATAGATACAAATTAATTAAGTAACAATTTAGTCAATTCAAAATGTGTGCTTTCACTGAGAATTGCGTGTGTTAACCTTTTCTACGAGAAGAGACAAAACAAGTTGCCGCACGAAACCGTTCGGTCGTTCTAACGTTTTTTATTTACAAAATTAATTGCGTTCTAAATTGACAATTTTAATATTGAAAATAGTGGAAATCGTGAAAAATTTGAATTCTGTGTGCCAACATGTAATTTTTAATTCTTTCGCTTTTTAGACTTAGGATAGCTTTGCACATCTCGATGTAG
>JAAAKG020137092.1:0-13001 GCA_010014905.2 Druon quercuslanigerum
GAAGGAAACGATGTACACGACTTGCAGACAAAATTATCCTGGCCTTTTTTAAGTCTTTCAAAAGATTTTTTTGTAATGCCAAAATTGGCACAGGCCAAGTGAATCAAATTTCCACACTTCACGCATGCAAGAACTTTAGGTCCACCTCTAGAGACAACAAATTACACTCCGCGCACACACCCATAGTTTGTTGGAGCGTCGACTGCTAACGTAAAAGTTACGTATAATGAAAAGTTCAATAAACAGCAACAATTAAGCGAATTACAACAAATTTTCAAAGGTATATGAAACAAGCCACGAACGAATCAATTATATGCAGTTTTTCATAAAATTAAACACCTTATAACTTTTTCAAACATAAAAGATTTAGGAGGAGCAAATAGACACGTCCTTACACGACGGCAGACGTCAATTATTTAAAGATAAAATATGATTTTTCATTTTTGTTTCGAAATGCATTTTTCGGAGTTGAAAAATGAAATATTTTCTTGAAAATTCATATTTTTTACGTAATCTTTGGGTCAGTCCTCATAATTCTATATCACTAAAATCACTAAAAAAATGTGAAATATATTTGACGCAATTTTTTACATGAATTTAAAAGAAATTTTATAATTTAGGGAATGTTAGAATATTAAAAGGGAATGTTTTTAAATTGGGGACATACTGCATTATATTTACAAATTTATAAAAAGACCTTCTTATTCTTGCAAGTTTGAAGAGTGATGTCAATGCAACACGATTGTATTATTTCATTGAACATTTTTTTTTGTCACGTTTTTCATTTTCATAGCGTTTTTAATTACAATATACAGCTCTTAGTAAATTAATTTATTTTTATGAAGCAATAAGTTGCTTTTCACTATGGAATTAAAAGATATCTCTGCTAATGGAATTTTTAATTTTTGACTGATCCTGCGTGGCTCAATTTTTGCTAACTCAATCTGTAAAATTTAACTCTTAGGTAGTTTGCTAAACAATTGCAATTTTTATTATTAATGATGAAATTAGACTACAAAATGATATAAATAATGTTAACATAATGATTCTATATTGATCCATTATATTTTTAAGATTGTAAAAAATTAATATTTTTCTGCCCCTTCTTCAAACAAAGAGAAGGCAGTATTTATAAATTGGAGAGAGCCTAGGTCACGTTCAAGGTTTCATAATATGATGTTCTTATTATTTCAGTATAGATAAGAATGTTACACCATCACATCGTTTTATTGCATTTTTATATTTTTCATGGTTGCCAAATTTGACCCTTTTTAAAATGATTACATACTAAAATTCTAAATAATTCTCTTTTCACCAAGAAAATAGATTTTCACTATTCATTAGAAAATATCACGACAAATCTCTGACATGAAATAAATTTTTCTGGTCTGGTAACATTTTATTGTATGACAAGCCATTGTTCATTCACAGCATTACAAACAATATATTTTTCACAAATATTTTGTTCCTTATAGACCACAATTTTATAGTTTAAAAAAATGTGTTTTCTCAATGATAATTGATATTTTAAAAGTATTTAACTCACTGCCTATTATCCTAAAACTTATGAAGATTATCTTATGCCTGAAGAGTATATAGTAATAGAACAGAATATTGATAATAAAATAATTATAAAAAGTCCGGTTCGATCTTCCTCAGGCGACATCAAAAAACTTTATTTTTTCCAAATTCTTTTGCCTAATAATAAAAGGATTTATTACGTCTTAAGTATATAGGCAAGGGTAGTATGGAAAAAGTTACAAAGACGTACACCAATGTGTTGATTATGCCAGGTTGGTAAGGTCTGACCAATTATTTGTTTATAAATTCATTTGTCACTTATCAGCAGATTTTCAATACGTAAATATCAGGTGTTCTGTATCACAAGTTTCTTAAAAATAAACAGAAAAGGTATATAGAAGTAGTACATGAAGCCATGTAATGATAGGGTCACGTGACCAAAGCTGGTCCTAAATTTTTCTTTGCCAAACTACGTCTAAACGAAATGAGGTTCCTCTCCGAAATTTTTGGAAATGGCAGAGAATGCAGTAAAGAGCATGCCTCTGCTTTGTGCCGGTAGAAATTTTAAAAAACAAAATTTTAAACAGTTATTCTTCTTTCGTTTTTTTCTATATTTTTCTATTCAGATTAATAAATTTTTCACAAAAGAAATTAAATTTTAATCAAAGAGATTAACTTTCTGTTTAATTTTTCCAAAAACTTTTTTTCTGTATTTTCAATGTCATTTTTTAAGTTTAAGAAAAAAATGCGCAGCCTACAGAAATATGATTAGGCAGAAAGGTGTACATTTTTTAAATGAACAACTTTTGTTCATTAATTTGTTTTGTACCTTGCATTGTCTTTCCAAATTTTTTGGTTGAGCAGCTTTTGCTCATTAAATTGTTTACAGCTTGTGTCGTTTTTCCCATAATCAATTTTTTTTATTTTCGTTTTCTTACGATTAAAATAAAATTTAAGCGTTCTACTTACGAATGATACCAAATTTATAGATTTTTTGAAGTGTACAACTATTTTTAATTAATTTTTCTTTGTACCTTGCGCCGTTTTTCCAAAAAAATTAATTTTTCATTTTTAATGTTATTTTTCACTTTACAGACGTTCCGATTTCTCTTTTCCCTTCCTCTTTTCCTCATTTCACTTTCCCTTCGCACCCTTTTCCCTGTCCAACGCATTTACTTTTCCTTTGATTTATTTCTGCGTTTCTTTTTCCCTTTCTCTTGTCCATGTTCTACACATTCTCGTTTAATGTTTCCCCTATCCCTTTTCACTATTTTGTCTTTCCTCTTTCTCCATTTCACCGTTTCCTTGAACCTTGTTCTTGTACCTATACTTTCCTTTCCTCTTGTATTTTTCTATTGTAACCTTTGCCTGTTTCCCCTTTTTCCTTTCTCTGTTTACCCTTTCCAGATTCTCATTTTCTTCTTCTCTTTTTCTTTTCCCTGTTACCTTCTCTGTTTTTCTTTTTCTTTCCCCTTTTAATCTTTCTCTTTTTAACCTTTCCCCGTTCCCTTAATCTTTTTCCCCATATCAACTTTTTCTTTTTTCTTTTCCCCTTTCTCTCTTTTCTCTGTACCATTTTCACCTTTTCCTTTTTTATCATTCGTAAATATATTATGATAAAAGGGTTTGAAGGAAAAGCACTTAAATTTACATCATATCAGGCAAAAGAACCTTACGCCCTCGACACAAACTATACTTTTCATTCTACCCTTCTGGAAAACAAACATGTAAAGCAGTTAAGGGTAATTTTTTGCACACGACCAGACAGGATCTGGATCCAGAAATCTCTCTGTGTCTCTCTTAGTTCTCCCTTTAGGAATTTTCCTTTTCCCTTTCGCATTACCCTTCACGATTTCCATTTTTCTTTCCTCTTTTCACTTTACAGCCCTTTCTTGTTTTTCCTCCCCTATTCGTAATCACCCTTTCCTTTTAAACCCTTTCCCTTTTATATCTTTTCCTCTTTTCCTTATTATTTTTTCCCGTCCTCTTTACCCTATTTCCTTTTCCTGTTCTCTTCTTTCCTCTTTTATTTTCTTTATTACCCATTTCCGCCTTTTCCTTTCTCCTTTATCCTTTCCGGTTTCTCATTTTCCCTTACCTTTTTATTTCCCTCATTTGCTTTTAATTTTTCGCTTTCTCCTTCCCTGTCAACCTTTCCCTTTTCATAATTTCTAATTTTTTGCTTCCCTTTTCTTTCCTCTATCACCTTTTCTGTTTTCCCTTTTCAAGTTTTCCCCTTTCGCTTACCCTTTTTCACATTTTCCCATTTCCCCCTTTTCCCTTTACTATTTTCTCATTTTCCCCTTTTCTCATACGTAAATATTTTATGATGAAAGGGTTTAATTTAATTTACATCGTATGATATTACCGCTTCTGTCGGGCATCCCACTTGCATGGTGCAATGCGTGTTATAGCGTGCGTAAAGTTTTTTAATTAGCGGGCGTAAAGTTTTATGTTGTCCCGGTGGCGAAGCACTCATGCGCGAAGGCCACTGGGCTGGAAGTTACCACATTGCGCCTGCTTCACGTGCATGCAATAGCGCTTTTTCAAGGGGTCAGACACGACATATTTTTATCATTTTTTTTATTAAATAAAAAAAAAATTTTAATCAGCCATAAAAGTTCAATGCGAAATTTAATTAGCTTTTACTTTAAACCAATGAAATTGGATAATAATTGTCTCATAAAAATCAATTTTTTCCGCGGACGTTTTTTTTTACATACTGCGCGTCGTTTGGTTATTACGTAATTAGTAAAATTAGGTACTAAGTACTATCCAAATCTAGTAAAGATTTAAGAAAGGAAGTGGTCATTTAGCAACAATCAAAATTACCGGAGATTTTTTATTAGATGACTTTGCAATGAAGGAACATATACCATAATAGAAGTGTTCAAATTTATTTCAAGGGTTGTTTCAAAATCATTGGGAAAAATTGTAAAGCGCAACCTTGACTCTAATTTTTTATCATTTTCCTGATTTCGTTACATTGTGGTTGAAATAACATTGCGAATCAACACATTTTTTTAAGCACATGATTAGCAGAAAACAAATTATTTAAAAAGTAAATAGACTAAGGTGAAATTGATCAGGTGTCTAAAAAATTCTTGTGTTTTCATTTCAAACCAGGAACTTGTAAAAACTTATTGTAATAGATAGATAGTTATTCACAAAACAACTTTTAAAAAAAATTAACTTTCTTCTGATGAGTTTAAAATAAATGTCTTGCATTATCCAGCTTTTTAGAATTCATTTGAAATCTATTCATTAAATTAAATCAATGAATATCAAAAGTCTTGTATTAATACAAAATTTCGTGCTATTTATTTCTTCTCGCGAATAAAATTTTTTTTCATCAAACTTTATGAAGGAATTAATTTTTTGAGGATTCATGATTTTAAGGCAAAAATTCAAGTTTCTTAAATTCTTTTTTTTTGTTGTTGAAAAGTTACTTTTTTGAAAATTTAAAATTGAAATTGAAAATGGATCTTTTCTATTAAAAAAATGAATTTTCTTAAATCTTATTGCTCTTCTATATACAATCTTTCCTTTTAAATTCCTCTTCCTCCTTCCTTCTTTTCTTCTCCATCTTACCCAACACCCTCTTCACCCATGCCACTGCACTTTTGTCCCTCCTTTCATGCAACAATACCGCCATGTTTATCCCACTCCTTTCCACCGCATCACATTCCTCCAAACAGTGATCTACTTTTGGAAACCCCGTCCTGCACAATTCACACATCCTGTTTCCTCCAGAAAACCAGAACCTATTATAACTCTCCATGCATCCGCATCTCGTTCTCGTTATACGTTTTTGACTTCCTTGCTCTTCTTTCTCACACAAATATTGCGCTCTCCCCCTTGGCCTAATGCACACATGGTTCTCATGAAACCTTGACTCTATTATTCTCTCTTTCCTTGCTACCTTCTCTCTCTCCATGCTGTTTTTTAACCAATGATATACCTTCGTTCCTTCCTCATGCATCCTTGCCACTCCATCCCTCTGAAATCAATTTTTTCTAAATTACCTTTCCCGTTCCACCTCCGTGCTCCCACCACTACGTCTGTTCTCCTTCTTCCACCAACATACCATAACCAGCTTACTTCCCCCACTTCTTAAAATTTCACCTCATATTTACACGCTCAGCTCCTCGTTATAGTCCCTAAACTCGTTCTTCTTGTGTCCCCCCTGACAATATAGTCCGGCGTATTCCTTGTTAGACCCAGTGTTTCCTTCACCTACCTCTTCCGTATTCTATTTATCTTCTCACTTACCTTTTTTCCCCACAACTCCACTCCGTAAAATAAAACACTTATCACTAACAACTCAAATAATATCATTCTCCATACAAAATCATCTGCAAACAACCTCTTCCCCAGTCTTAATACTTACCTCATCACCACATTCTCCCTTCTCACTCTGTCTTTTGTAGGACCATCCATTCTCCCTTTCCTCCGAAACAGGATTCCCAGATACACAAACTCTTTCACTTCCTGTGCCGCTTTTTCCTTCCGCTTCCACTCCCCTCCATCATCTTCACCCTTTCTTTCTTGAACAGGTGGTTCTCTATCCACCACTTGCTGCAAAATGTAAATATTGTCAATAGTTCTCCTTTCGTCCCTAAAGCCCGCCTGCTGCGTCTCGGACAGTATGCCTTTCCCCTCAACATCCTTCCGCAACTTATCTGCCAACACCATCAAGTATATTTTTACGCTATATTTATTAGCGTGATTTCTCTATAATTTCCCTGCCTCTCCGTATCCCCTTTATTGTACAGTGTTAAAATCAACCCCTCCCTCCACTACTTTAGAAATCCCTCCCCCTGTAATACTTTTTTCACTACCCCATTCAGCCTCTCCCTTACCTGTTGTGTGCCACACAGGCATGCTTTGTTTATACACTGTCCAGCCCTGCTTTCCTACACATTTTCAACTTTCTTATCTGCCTCTCTATTTCTTTTTCGTTCTGCTCCTTTCCATCTACCTCCCTTTTTATTTTAATCCTCTTATCCCTCTGCCTTGTGTCTGATCCCTAAGATAAATGTTTTAAAAATTCCCTACAATTAACACTCCCTATCTTCTTACTCGCCCCCGCCCGACTTTTTCTACACCTATTAATTATCTTTTACACGCCCCTTTTGTTCTTAACATTTCTCAGATTTCTCAACGCCTCTTCCAGCTTTTTTTCCCTTTCACTTTCGTTTTCCTGCTTTTTCTTCTTGCACATTATCCTAAACTCCTTCTTCATTTCTACGTACTCCTCCCTTCTTGCAATTCCTTCTAATTCCTGTACTTTCTTTTTATCTTTAGCTTTGACATTTTGCATTCCCTATCCCGCCAGGGCTTTACCATTCTTTTCCTCTTCATTCTAAATACTTTCTTTTGCACAAAACCTTTTACTTTATCTTTTAGATGCTCCTCTATCTCTTACACCGACTACCCTCTTAAAGCTTACGTTTCCTAACTACTTCTTATACTTCTCTATTGATTCTCTCATCCATGATACGCTCTCCCCTAACAAACCTTCTTCACCAAACTTTTTTCCGACAACCTTCCCCTTTATCCATAAACTTAATAGCTGGTTGTCGGATTCCACCCTCCCTTCCACTGCGAATTTCTGTATCTCCTTCAACCCTTGGATGTTCATTATGTCCTCTGTTATCATACCATTTCCCACTGCCCACACTCTGTCTCATCATCCTCTGTTCATCCAGTCTCTTAGAATCTCTCTCTTTTTATATATTAACTTATTCTTGGATATCCTTTCGAAGCTCTCCCCTTCCCGGTATTAAAGTCCCCCCTACAGTTTCATCATACCCTCATCTCTCTCTCTCCTAGTACGTTTTCCACCCTTTCTTTAACCCTTTTCATTCCATCCTTATTAAACACAGTCACAAACTTGTATTTTACCCCTCCTATCTTTACTACCATCATTTACACCCCCTGTCTCTCTCCATGGACTTCTTTGATATGGTTCCATAACTTGAGAACCACTCTAAACCAATTTGTCTGGAATAATTTCCCGCTCGTGTTTACAAAAACATAAACCCGAGCTGGAAAAACCTTTCCAGACTTAAATCGTTTTAGAGTGGCAATCAAACGAACTCACTTTCTCTGCGACAATAGCCAACACTCGGACGGAAGAGTGTTGTAAAATCACACCTGGCGCATATGCGATGGAAGGTTTTCCCATCACGCGTCAGGCCAGTGAAGTGAGTCATGTCGCGTCAGGACTCGTACTCTCTCTTTCCCATGCTTCTCTGTGTCTCTCTCCCTTTAAGTGGAAAGCGCCCAGCGGTCGCCAACCTAGCGTATTAAATACGCAAAGGCAACTTGCAATTTTTTTTTAAACCCTAATTAAATTCGTTTCAAATTTTTCTTTCCCATTTGATTAACTAAAACAAAAGCACGGTTAGAAGACAAAGAATTTCGTTAATTTTAAGCTAGCCTATCTTGTATATATATATATATATATATATATAAGAATGCTTACTTGAGATTCGTTTAAAATACTTTTACTTTATCTTGTATCTGCGTTATATTTCTTATTTTTTATAAATCCATTATTATTATTTATTGTATAATTATATATATATATAATTATTTTGATTATTATTACTATATATTTAAAACTCGTGGATTCATCTCAAAATGCGTATTATTCATGTTGGCAATTTATCTCAATTTTTATTTACTCTATCGCGCGATATGTTTAAATTTTATATTATTACTACAACGACATTTTTATTGTAGAATTAACATTTTTGTGTTGACGAATACGCGTTTCGTCAAACTTTAAATTTTACGTACACTGAATATGTCAAAAATATCTAATTTTCTCAATGTACATTTTTCAAAGTTTAAACTAATACCGCTCGAAATATAGCGCACGTTATAAAGTTGAGCAGCGCAATCAGCTTTTAAACGGAAGGGATGGACAGGACAGCCGCTACGCCCTTCCATCCACAACGTGAGTAGCCGAGGGGACCGGGCCAATCGCTGGCCGCCCCGCCTCTCAGCTTGCATGCTTAAAAGCGGGTGCATACAAGCGAAAGTATGCACTCTTACTCGGGCTTTCAGTTGGGTAACCTCAGTCCCCTGATCGCTTTCGGTACTTGTACCTTTTTTGAGAGTAAAGTGCACTCGCAATCCAAAATAAATTCCAGGTGTCATTATTTCTCCTTACCTTCCAACAACCTCTTCCTCTCTCCCTCATTCACCTCTCTCACTCTCTCTCTCTTTTCATCTCGGTGTACGAGATATTTTGGTTCTCTTTCTTCCAGAGTGCGGTAAGCCTCTCCGGCTCCGGCTCGTCTTCCTTTCTCTCTCTCTTGCCCTCTCTCTCTTTCTCTTTACTAGAGTACGGTAAGCCTTTCACACGGCTCCGGCTCGGAATCTTTTCTTTTCTAGAGTGCGGTAAGCCCTTCTCACGGACTGGCTCGACACCTTTCATCTTTACTAGAGTGCGGTGAGCCCCTCTCACGGCTCCGGCTCGACATCTCATTCTTTCTCCGAATCCTATCCCTACATGCACGGAAAACGGAAGTGCCCCCGCCCTGGCAAGCGTACCCGCGTACGCCGAGCTCCTGTAAGACTCATCGTCCGCTCCGTCATCCTTTTACCTCCTCACGCCAAGATCCCTCTGCACTATCTTCCTTCTCGCCCCTCATCCTCACCTACCAACAATTCCATAACTCCCTCACCCCGCAAGCGCATTCGAGTGGGGGAAAGTGACGACGAGGTCATTATTCTCGACGATGATGAGCTCCTCCGTTCACCAGTAGGGCCTCCCCTAAAACAGGCTTGCGTAAGTGACTTCCGACGCGGCCTAAACTTTTAGGCTCGCTTCCTCCTCTGCGGGTCTTGACGCTTCCTACGCTCGTAGGTTCAGCATGACGACGGGACTCCGTCCCTGAAATGAAAAAATAAAAGTCGCGTGGCCAGAGGCCCACACGCTGCATGCGTGCCTGGGCCTTCCACTAACACGCGGTCAGAGGCCCACACGCTTCATGCGTTCATGGGCCCTCCGCCAGCATCGCCACATTCAACATCAACCGGTGGACAGCAGCCGACTGCCAGGCAGCACGAGGGCTCTCCGCCCAAAAACAACCAACATTCAACTATCATCCCATTGATCAAGTCGGGCAACAACAACCTACACACCCGGCTTGTATCATCTTCCTCTAATCCATCTCTAACCCCTGTTATAATTCTTCCACTCGCGTTTCCTTTTTTCCTATCTTTCCCTCTACCTAACGCCCCACTCGAGACCGGACCACGCACTGCTGGCCGTCGAGGCCTCATGAAAATTTCGTTCACTTCGATTTTACTACAAGCACTGCCAGTACTCTTGCTGACCACCTTCCGCTCTTCCGGTTGTAACTGTGACCTATTCACGCAAAGAAGTACTTATTGCAGAAAACAGATGTCTCTCAAGGCAATTCTCTCTTAAAGTACCAAAATTTTGCTTTTATTTACGCTATTTTCTTTCTCACAACCCCTACAAATATCCTTTTCTCTCCGCTAACATCCCCTAGCACTACTTCACCTTCCACACAAAATCCGCAAAAACGTCTAGCCAGCTGTCACTGCACACTTCCTCCTACCTCCACCAACATGCAAGTCCAATTCTTACGTATGTATTAAGTTACATTAAAAAAAGAATTTTCAGCAAAATTGTTAAATTTTTAAAATAAAAGTTAATTTTTTCACCAAAAATAGTAGTTTTTTTATCAAAAAATATGAGTCTTTAATGTAATGCGTGAATTTTTAATAAAGAAGTTAATGTTTTAAGAAAAGATGTGAATTTTTAAAGATAAAGTTCTAGAGAAAAATGAAATTGTTATATATGCAGTTAAGAAAATTATTGTTTAAATACGAAAAATAAATTTTCAACCATAGAGACAAACTTTAAAGTAGAAGATTACAAATACTGTATTACAAAAGACGATTTTTCAAAAAATACATGAATTCAGGCTTAGAATGAATACTCAACCAAAAATGAATTTATTTTATAAAAGAACGATCGAATAAAGAAATATTAACAAAATAAAATTAATAAATTTCTAATAAAAAGAAGGACTTTTAACAAAAATTTTTATTTTGAACAAAAAAGTATTTTTGAACTAAAAAGATGAATGCTCATAAAAAAGAATTTTGTAACAAACAAGCCAAATTACATACCAAAAATAAATTTTATTAACAAATACTGAAATTTTGAAAAAAATGACAACTTCACACAAATAAATTAATTTTCAAAGGAAGAATAAGCATTTTTGTATGAAGGGTGTAAACAATAGAACAAACGATAAAAAATAAATATAAGCTTTTTAATATATTAATGTGAAACTAAGATAATTTAAATAACTCATTATTTTCATTTTCTTTACTTATTGTAAATTTTTTTTTTATTTGTTAAAAACTCGATCAGCTCGAATTTTTATTATTTTTAAACTTTTACTTTTCTGTTTTTTGTTTTCACTTTTTTTATTTACTCGACAGCGATTCGTTAGTGCGAATATCGACATTTCAAAAAAAATTCCAAACTTTAAATGTCACAATTAATTTTATTGCAGAATAGGTTTCATTTTTAAACTCTATTTAGTCTTGCCTCCCCGCTTCTTATGGAGAATAGGCAAAATTTTATTCTGATTTATTTTTTATTTATTTCAAAAATACATAAAATGTATTACAAAAGGTGTTGAAATGTAATCATTTTAAATTCACAGATATAATATTTAATGTAAGTTAATAATAATCAATTCTTTTCTAAAATCTTCAGTACAGCTCAGAAATTGTTGAATTTTCAAATTTTCCTATTTTAGTTTAGAATTTACTTATATTTAAAGAATTTCTGAGTCAATATAGAAAGCCTTGGCAAATGTATAAAGTCTATTTTTGAATAGCCAATTATGATTTAAACAATTAAATAAATAATACTAAAATCATAATGAATAATTTCTTAAATTTTTTCGCAATTTTAATTTTTAGCTAAAAAGAATAGCTTTTTAAAAAAATGTTGAATCGTATAATGGCAAAAATGATTGGTTAGTTAAACGATTTTTTTCTTAACTTAAATTTCCAATTCCCTTATCTCTATCTTAGGTCAAAATTATTATCAGTTCTCTCAAAAGATTGCCGCTTGCAACAAAAAATTATAATTCAAATACGAATACCATAAAATTTCAAATTTGAAAATTCTCTGTTCCTGCATAGGATTTTATTTTTTTTCAAATATTTTCTAAAATATTTATTCTTAGCTGATTTTTCAAAAATTTTCTTACCCTGAAAATCCTCCCATAACCTTGTCAAATTCAAAACCCAATTCCAGGTTTTTTTCATGTTTTTTTAAGGGTTTTTTCAAGTTTGTGAATTTCTTCTTCTCAAGATGTTTCGACAATACAAAAAGTTCATAAATACTTTGTCACCAAAGAATTCGGCTGTACAACAATTTTATTTGTACTCAGATGATAAACTGAAATTGTAAACGTTTTGTATGGTTCTTAGTTAATTTTTCACAAATATTAAATTTTTTACTAAAAAAGATAAGCTTTAAACAAAAAACTTAAAATGTTAACTTGTTAAGTATATACTAAGTTTGAATAAAAGATGAATTTTTAACAAAGTAGTTATATTTTTTTTTAAATTTAAATTTTTAAACAAAAATAGTAATTTTCTATCGAAGAAGATAAGTCTTAAATGCAATACGCGAATCTTTAATAAAGTGGTTAAATGTTTAACAAAAGACATTAATTTTTAAAGATAAATTTATAGCAAAAAATGAGATAGTTATATTTACTATTAGGAAAATTAATGTTTAATTATGAAAAATGAATTTTCAACCAGAAAGACAACATTTCAAAAAGAAGAATAGGAAAAAATGTATCACAAAAGACGATTTTAAAAAAAAAATGCATGAATTTTAAAACAAAGAAAATAAATTTTCAAAAAAATATTTAAACTTTTAACCAAGAAAAAGGCTTTATAAGAACACCACAACAATAATAATTTTTAATCAAAACAAGAACTTTGAACACAATTTTTTTCAACAAAGAAATAATTTTTTAACTAAAATGATGAATCATGAAAAAATTAATTTTTAACAAAGAAGGCTAATTTTCTAGAAAAAAGGCCGTTTTCAATCAAAGATATAATAGTTGTTATTATAAACAATAGAAACAATAAAAAAATTACTAAAAGATTTTTAATATTATTTAATATTATTAAAACACAAAAAATATTTATTGTATGAAAAAGTTCAATTTTTGTTATATTAATGCAAAACTAAGTCTATTTAAACAAATAAAATTAATTTAATTTTGTTTACGTTTATTAGATTTTCTTATATTTGTTTAAATAACAAACCTAACTTTATTCCAGAATAGCTTTCTTTGTTTGTTTTTTTCTGAAAATATCCATTCTTTCTAATCTTTTTACTTAGTAGGATAATAATTATTGCAAGGTAAAAAATAGGTATTTAAACA
>JAAAKG020137093.1:0-13000 GCA_010014905.2 Druon quercuslanigerum
TGGTCGATGTAGCACTATTTGAATCAGTAACTATAAACTGAAAATCAGTAAATATTGACTGATTCAGATTTAGAGAGCAATCAGTAGTTCCGCGGCCGGGCTCTATTCTTTCGGATAGCTGAATGAATTAGTAATTTTTATTCAACTATTTTAATCAGTAAATTTCTACTAATCAGTAGCTCAGTTCTAGCTATGGCAATTATTATATTATTTAACTGAAAATCAGTTCTATTTTACTAATTCAAGTTTAGAAAGTAAATTTAATGTTTCCGAGAATTGACGCCACGCGGTGGGGAAAAATGAGAGGAGCTGCGGGAGGATGTATAGTCCTTACTCAAGCGTTACAAAACAGAGAGAGAAACAAGAAAGAGGCAAACCAGTAGAGACAATATAGTTCCGAGACTCTGGATTTGATGTTGCACTAAGTTCCAAAATTTACATTAAATGCAGGTTCTGTATATGAATTAAAATCTTTATTCTACACAAATCGTAGATGACAAGAAAAACACAAACAAAACGGTTATCGTACAGAAACATTATCAAATTTTCAAATTTTTACATTTTTAACTTATGTCGTCGTCCTCTTTAAAAAGAAAGAGGAGACTACCCGTCTACAAGTTTTGTAAAGTCATTAATGTCAGAGAAAAAAAAACTACAATCAGTATTATGAACTGAGTCAGGAGGACATTTTGAGAAACACATTTAGTACAGAGAAGGTAATACGACGTCAGATTTAATTATTCTGATTACATATTGAGCCACTATAGCTAGTCAAAGAACGCGCTAAAAGTCTGAAATTGAAAAAAAAAACTAATTTAATAAGCACTGATAGAAATAATTACAGTCAAGCCATGCAATAAGGCGCGTCTCGTGCTTAAAGGGGATATTTTTCTCGGCAGCGCGCTACCCCCACCTACGTCCTCTGCACCTCAAGACTTTTGCATGATTTGCCTCTGAATAAGGCGATCTTTGCTGTATATAATATACGTAATACAGTCCGAGCCATGTACATTTGGGTTGTCCATAAATACAATGAAACTGTTTTTTTACACTAGAAGATAAGCGTGCTCCAATAAAGTTTTAATTTTTCTTTAATTAACATAAGGAAATTTTGGATTTTCTAAAAATTGAACTCATACTTCGGAGTTTAAACGAAACGTGCCAAGTTTCTTAGGGATTCAAGAGGAGCTTCAAGTAAATGAAACGACACGTGCCAAGTTTCTTAGGGATTCAAGAGGAGCTTCAAGTAAATGAAACCATACTAATAATTTTTCACCTTCTCCCCTCCGCCCTCACAGCGCCCCACTTGAGACCCAAAAATAAAAGAACTACATTTTTATGTATTATTGTTAATTTTCAACAATTTCTGTAGTCTTTTTTTAATAATAATTACTAATGGACAATTTCAATATTCTTTAAGATTTTTAAAACAATTTTAATTTAAAATTTTAATTGTTTAAATTGACGTAACTTATTTAAACAATTATTTATTCCCAACACTTTTTTAAAATAATCGTATTTTGAATAAAATATAATAGTTGGTCATTTTTGGTAGCAGTCAATTTGGATAAAAACATGATATAATTATGTAAACAATTAATCTTGGTTTATTTCCAAAATTTATAAAAATTGAGTCAGATATGTCCCCTTTTTTCTGAAATTAGAATCTCATGCTACTTTCTATTGAATAATTATATAATTTGGTACGATTCTTGAAATGTTAAAAAAATTTCTATTTCCTGATATCATTTTTATTTGCTAAAGCACTTTTCTCGATGACTTTAAAAAAATAATATAAAATAGAGTATGTGCAATTATTTTTCAGACTATATATAGTCTATAGAAAAAATATATTACACATTTTATAAAACGTTTGGACAAATATACTTTATTTGATCATTTACTTTTTAAAACAAAATTATAAATCGTATTTTATGTATTAAACATAATATTAAATTAGTTCGAGGAGTAGTGAATTCTATTAAAAACTTCATGTCATTATTTAAAGAATTTTATTCGTCATTCATCCATTTTCTATTTGAAGGAAATTCGAAAAAAATAATTCATTGAATAAACAATTACATGAAGCTTTTAGTAGAATTCAGTATTTAAAATCATTTAATATTATGCTACATTGGTAAGCGAATAGAAATTTGTAATTCATTAGAAGAAATATATGACAATTATGTAATTATTCAACAAAAAGTAGCATGGGATACCATCTTGAGAAAAAGGTGGACATCTCTCGCTTAATTTTTCTGTATTTTGAATAAAAAACAATAATTAATTAATTAAATAATTCATAAGAGGTTTGAAAAATTGTAATGCTCAAAATAATGACTGAATTCTATATTTCGTTAAAAAAATATAATTTTTTTACATTTTCCGGGAAAAATAATTGTTTAAATAAGTTAAAGTTGTCTACACAATTTAAAATTGCTTTAAGATTCATGGGATATATTCAAGTTGTCAATTAGTAATTATTTTTTTTTAAAAACGTGGCAGAAATTGCTTAAAATCAAAAATAATACGTAAAAATGTAGTTTTTGGATTTTTTGGTCATATTTTGTGCGCTGTAGGGGGGGGGGGGTTTAAGGATGTATTAAAAATAAAAGTTATTAGTATGGTTTTATTTCGTAGCCAATCCTCTTTAATTCAATAATATTTGAATTTTGAAAAAAATTACGGATTTTCTTTCTCCGGAAATGGAAACTTGGTGGGGAGGGGTGACCTGCACTGTAGATCGAAAAGCCTGTTTTGGACCACCCTAATACAAATATGTATTATGCGGGATACAAACTGAACTTTGATGTGAAATATATATCACACTCACTTTTAAACTATTTGTAAACGAATTATTATGGTATGTAAATTTTCCCAGGTGGAGAAATGATATATAGTTTATACATAGTGTGAAGTATTATATATAATATTGATTTGCTTTATGTAAAAAACGTCTCAAAAAAGTGATTATTATATATAATACTTCACATTATATATAAACTATATGTTATTTTTCCGCCTGGGTTGATTCTAACAATTGCTCGGCTGAATGATATATGCTTGAACCTTTAAAAAAAAATTCTTTACGATTAAAATGATGAATCTGATTACCAAGCTATGCATGTACTATGAAGGAGTTATTTTTTTAAGATCGTCGAGGTTAGCCCGAGCGAATAAAATCTACAAGAGTCGAGTACATCTGAACCATTTATTAAAGGAAAGGCGATACAAAAAGGTCAAAGTGTTTCGTGACACGCGGTTTTCTAAATTTAACGTGGACGCTCTTATTAATCTGCAGAGCGCGCCACTAGTTCTTTGGTGCACTTTAACCTTAATTTACAAATGTTTTAAATATATAAAAAAAATATGGTTACAGTCGACTACAGTTCAGAAGAAATTTTTAACAGCAGTGTTAAACGTTTCTTCCAAAATTTTACGAAATTTGTATTGGAAGTTTTTTACAGTTTCATGTTTCGTAAAATTATGAAACGGTTCGTAATTTTCAGTAGCGCTAACTACATTGTCTTTTAGTTACATGTTTCGTAAAAATCCGAAATTTTTTCGTAATTCTTAGTAACGGTAACGTAAAATTTCAAGAGTAATAACTTTTTTCGGTTAATTAAAATTTTTATATGTATACATTGTGTATACGTTACAATTTTAATTAAACAAAAAAAATGAATTACTCTTTGAATTTTACGTTACCATTACTGAAATCAGCTGCGTTGTATAACCTGGTCAAGAAGGGTCTTTATGTCATTTCCTAGTTTCTCGTTCTTTATTTTGTCACAGGAACTATCAATGTTCACTTCAATGTTCCCGCTCTCAGCTGCTTATGAATTCCTGACTTGCAAGTCACTAACGATGAGACAACCGGAGATTTTGCACTCAAAAGTTACTTGAGACAGGAATTAATATACATATATAGAAAGAACTTTTAAAAAGTACGTGCCCTATTCTTCCTTTGCACTGCAACTTAGGCGAAAATGAAGGCGTCCTTCCGAAAGGTACCGAAGGGATCCGAGTGATACCGAGTATTTTCGTAATTTCAAGAAATATTTTCGTAATTTCCTCCAAAATTTCGTTACTTTACATAAAATTGGTAAAGTTACGCAAATGTTATCGTAATCCCGAATTTAGTAACATACATGTAGTACGAGTATTCAAAACTTATATTATTATTAGTTAAGCGTTTAAATGATCAAATTTAGACAAAAGATTCGCAATTAATTCTCGAACTGGAGTGGTCATGACTCAGGTCTCAAGCGAACTGCCCGATCTTCAGGGAATTTGTCGTGACCAAGATTTAGCCATGCCATAGCCAAGCTTCAGTCCAGATTAATCATCACTAAACTCAACTTTAGCGATTGTGTTTTTGCGGATATTTATAAAACTTGATGACTGGGGCATAAGATAAGCTCGCTCTTCTGAATAACTTCTTTGTGCTTAACTCCGCTCTACATTCGTCCTACCTGACCGCTAGGTCGTCCACGAACTTTTACTCCAGTGATTTATTTCTAGAATGTAGAAAAATTAAAATTCATTTCACCAATATGATACGACTACGAAAGGGTAATAGCTGTACTTTAATTAAAAACCCCTCTTTAGGCGTGATCAGCTCCCTTGAAAGTATCTATTAACTTACAGCTAACACCGAAAAATATAGATCAGGAAGCAAATGAATAAGAAAATTTTATGAACTAATTAACGCTTCGTGAGGGCCATTCTGAAGTAATTCAGAATATTCAAAAACTTAGCTCAATATTCTAAAACTTAGCTTTACTGGTTGTTAACGCTGGTCCTGACCTCCACCTAGTATCCCACCCAGTATGAGGTTGGCAACTCCTTAAGCTAGGAATACTAGACTCGGCCGAAGCTTAGCCTCGCCAACGTCCGTTTCAGAAGCGTCAACTCCGACTAATACTTCCACTATGTGGAACACATCTCTCGAGACATTAGGGATGATTTCATGCAGATACAACTGCATTTACTCACCAGCTTACTGCGTAGCTTTGAACGTGGCCCATCTCTTCATGCTGTATAGCGCAACAGTGATGCGCTTGATCAGCGATTTCTTAAAATTCCGAAGATCTTGGACCTCATACCGGCCATTGAGTACAACTGTTGTCACTTTGAAACGACCTTTCGCCTTCGTTCCTAGCTTCCTACCCGCACCAGTAGCATCGGGGTGGGCATCCACCACGACGATGTCTCCGATTCAATAAGAGGGAGGTTTGAACCTTCGAATATCAAATTTCTATTTCTGCCGATCTTGCTCCTCTTCCCTAGACGTCTTCGTCGCGGATCTCAACTCCTGCAATTCGACCTGATCCAAGGTGTCCTGAATCATCGCTAGTATTTTCGCATCGGCCATACTACACGGTTTGTAGCCAAAGAGCAGCTTAGTTGGGGACATACGCGTAGTCCTGTTAGTCGAACAGTTGATCGCACTTTCGACCTTCTTGAACTCTGCGAACTCAAGACTGTTCGATTGATTCGCTCACACCTCCCATTTGCACATGGTGTTGTGACTGCGTTGAGTACGCACTGCTGTATTCCACACAAAAGACCTTGAAGGTGTGAGATGTGAAGGCTGTTCTTCTAACGCTAATTATCCGAGTGGGTACTCTGGATAGTGCGATTATAGGACTTAGTGCCTTCGATACTTGTTTAACCGACGTATTGCTGACAGGCTCGAGAATACAAAATTTTGTAAAACCATCTACAATGGTAAGAATTTGTGTATTTTTGCATGTGCTTCGTTTAAAAGGTCCAACATGATCAAGATGCAATGTATGAAATGGAATGGCTATCTTCTCTATTGGATGTAACAATTCGGGTTTGCGCCCGGTTACGGATTTATAGTATGAGCAATTCAGACATGCATTGACATATTTGGAAACGAATTTTCTAATTTCTTTGAACCAATAGTGCTCTAGCAATTTCTCCAAAGTTCTTTCAAGTTCAAAATATCCCTGTTCATTGTGACATAATCTCACCACATTAAAGCGTGACATTCGAGGAACCAACCATTTCTTACCCTTGCCAGTCTTTTGAAAAAAACACCTCGCTTATGGTCGAACTTTTCAAAATATTGTTAAGTATCTGGACGATACGCGATCTCAAAATTGTAGTCCTCGAGAGACAGCCGCCACCGAGCTACTCGAGGCTGTATATATTTCTTATTTGCAGTAGCGCATACTGCACTGCAATCTGTAACAACTGTAAATTTATTTTCTAGTAAATAAACTCGGAAAGTTTTCAAAGCCACGAATACTGCCAAAGTCTTCAGGGACGGCGGAACAGTTTCGCCTCATGTATGGAATTTTGATAACCAGAGAAATGAAATTGTTAATTAATCGCATACTACACCGACTCCCATGTATGGAGTTCCATACATAGAATCTTTTCATGTATGGAGTACTTCATACATACCATACATGTTCCGCCGCCCCTGAAAGTCTTCAGACCATAGCAGTAATATTTTCGCTCTTCAAGAGTCGTCTTATAATTGTAGTAAGCAATTACGCGCTTCTCTTTCCCCTGTTTCTAATTCAATATAGTGCCTAAACCTATTGCATACGCGTCACTGTGCACTTTTGATTCACGAGCAGGATTATAAATCGTTAAAACCAGTCGGTGAACTAGTATTATTTTTATTTCTTTAACTACTTCGCTTTCTTCCGCTTCCCAATACCAGGGCACTTTTTCGTAATATTTTTTTTAATGGGGCAACTTTACGCGCAAAATCATGAATAAACCTGCAAAGATACTCGGCAAGACCAAGAAACTGTCTGACTTGTTTTACAACTATTGGATCCACAACTTTTAAAATGGCATCAATCTTAAGTTTTCCTGGTCTACAGCCCTTACTAGAAATTTCACGTCCTAAATAATCGATCTTGCTTTGGAAAAATTTGCATTTAGTAATGTTCAGAGTTAAATTGTTTGCTTAAGGAGCCTTTAACACTATCTCTATTTTTTTTAAAGACTTCATGTAATGTTTCTGCAGCAATTAAAATATCATCCATATAAACTAGTGCACAACCCTTTAAAACTTGGTTAATTGTTTTTTGAATAAGGTGTCGCGGACGCGATACTAGAAGAACAAGTACAAATTGCAGAAACAACAGATGAAGAAGACGAGGATTCCACTGATAAAAGTACTGAAATTGAGGGAATTGAATCGACGAATTCAGAGGAGGGATTGCTGAGCGTTCAGAAAGAAAATATCGAAGAGGATAATCAAGCAGATGGATGATGAACCAAGGAATTTTAAGGAAGCAACGTGTAGTCTCAATTAAGAAGACTGGAGAAAAGCAGCGGAGGAAGAAATCGACTCGTTAATCAAATATGGATTGTGGATGATGGTCGAGCCACCAATACATAGAAAGGTAATTGGATGCAAGTGAGTATATAATCTGAAAAGAGATTCTAAAGGTACTTTATGAACTTTTCTCTTACTCAATGGGAAGGAAGGAACGAACGTTCATCACTTCGATGCGAAAACTGCTTTTCTAAACTGAGACCTTAAAGAAACAATATATATGAAACAGCCAGAAGGATTCAACATTCCAAGAAAGGAGCACATGGTGTGAAAATTAAATAAAAGCCTTTATGGGTTGAAACAAGCAGTAAAGTCTGGAAAGATGAAGTTAACGAAATTATACCAGGGTACGGTTTTATTCAAGGAACGGCAGATCCCTGCCTGTACGTCAAGGACACGAAGAATTGGAAGATGTATATAATAACATATGTTCATTTCAGTGTAATAGCCAGCAAAAAGGAAGAGGACGTCATCGAGATGGGTAAAGCTTTAGGACAATTGTTCAAACTCACGAGTTTAGGAAACATACATCACTACCTTGGAATGGAGATTGAGCGTGACCAAGAAGGAATGTTTAGTATCGGCCAGACCAATTATATTGAGAAGATCTTGAAATCGTTCGGACTGGAAGACGCAAAATCATCGAAAATACCTACTTTAGGGGTAGCTACTCCCGTTAATTACATTTTTTTGTCGAAACACAACTTTATTTTTGTTTCAAGTGCAAAATATGTAACAGTCCAGGAGCCAGCGACAATTTTTTGTCAATTATTTCCTTCTTTCAAAAACTTTAGGGAATGCTGCAGACAGGTGTAATGTAAGTTTAGTTAGAGTCAGCTGGGGCACTTTGCATGTGCCCCGATAGGTAAAAAACAAAAAGTTTAGCACGATTTCCTTCCACTTGAAATTTTGTGAGATGATAGTCAATATAATATTTAAACGAAAAAAACCGTCAGCTGGTTTTATTTATGTTTTAACTGTACTTCAAAACGAACGTCAACTTATACATACAACAACTTATATATATACGCATACGTACAAATATATATATTTGAGTGATCCAAAAAACGCTTTTCGAATTTCGGTTTCCGAAGTAAGAAAATTTGTAATTCTTTTTCAAAATTCGAATATTAACACATGTCACTAGTCAGTTTAAAATCCTATTCAACTAACATCGAGAAATTTGGAATTTTCGAAAAACTGAACTCATGTTCCGAGGTTTCATCGAAACCTGCCCAAATTTTTAGGGTTTGAAGAAAAGTGTCTACGATTTTAGGTATTATTGTTACTTTATTATTTTAAATTAGAAATTTTGAAAATAGAAAAGAATTAATTGTTTAAATGATTTAAATTGATTTAAACAATTAAACATTGTTTAAAAAGTCGTGGAAAATATTTAAATTGTCTATTAGTAATTATTTGTATAAAAAAGACGAGGGAAATTGCTAAAAAGTAATAATAATACGCAAAATGTAGTTTATAATTGGGTCATTTTTGGGTCGCTGCGGGGAGCGTGAGGGTGGGTTTTAAATAAAAGTTCTTAGCATGGTCTTATTACCTTGAAACGAATTTCGCGTTTGAAAAAAAACTAAGGATTTTCTGACTCCGGAAATGAAGACTTTAAGGAGGGAGAGGATGTCTTGCCTTCTAGAGTAAAAAAATGTTACAATGCATTTTTGGACTGCCCCCTTCTTTGCTTTATCCACAACTCACATATGTACGTATGCATACATACATTTGGAGAGTCATAAATTTGAATCGGACAAAGAAGAATTTTTGCATTGCAGTTAAAAATGTGATTAATGTAATTTAGCATTTTTTTATTAATTACATTCTGCCTTGGAAAGTTCAAATATATTTAATCTGTTATACATTTTATGTGTATTATTAAATTAAACTTACAAATACTTTACTTTTTTTAAAGAAAATTATAGATTTGTTAATTTCTTAATTTTTTTGTTTATTCTTGTAATCACAAATCAAAATATATAGATACAAATATCAAACTTTTGAACGCCTGAATACATATTTAAAATATTTAAACGTTTTACAAATCGCGTGAAGCGCCAACGAGCGATCAATTTTACGTGGAATAACTTTGCATAAATTATTTCCTTTAGCTTCAAAATTTCTCAGATAATAGTCGACATAAGACTTAAAATATTAAACAATGTCACTGGCTGTATGTAGGTGGAAACCCCGTGAGCTAGCATATTATATATAGGCAAGCACCGCTCTCACCTGGGTCCGCGTTGGACATTTCACTGACTCAGCTGACGGGTTTTCCATGCACGTACCGCCAGCTTACGATTATTTTTATGAAAAGTAGAGTCATAAAAATTATCAGCTGACAATGTTTTAAGCAGAAGAAAATCATTGAATTAATTTTTTACATGTTTGCATGACCACCTGACGAGTTTTCTATCTAAATAGAGCCAGCTGGCGTTTTTTTCGTTTAAATATTATATTAACTATCTCATAAAGTTTCAAGCGGAAGGAAATCATTGAAATTTATTTGTTTTTTCACCTGCTAGGGCGGCTGTCATTGCCGCACCCACCCAAGGTGCTCCAGCTGACGCTAACTACATTACACCTGTTTGAAGATTTCCCCAAAGTATTAAGCGGAAGGAAATTGGTCGCAGAAAACTGTCGCTGTCACCGCATTAGTTATCGTCAGATGGCCCAGTATTTGTCGTATGACAAGACTCGGTCTTGCCGCCTGTTATAAAAAGTGTGATTTTAGGTATGTTTAAATATCCTTTCATCAAATTAGTATTTTTTCTCTAATTGATACTTGGCTACGCGCCTGATGATAACTAAAGCATTTGCAAAATGCTTTATAATGCAAATGTAATGCAAATTTCATGTTAACTGAAAAATTGAGTTTTTCTATATCTGTTTTGTGCTTTATTTAGCGCTTTGTGAAAATAACAATTAAGTTTTAAATGCGATTACAAGCATTTTGAATTTTCAATTTGGCTTGAGGTGACGATTACTAGTGCATTTGCCTTACTTTTTAAAATTTTCTCCTATTAATTTATCAATTTTTAGCACATTAAAAAAATGTAGAGGTGGTATACCACCGCGTCATTTTCTTATTTATGTTGGATGGGCTCTATTTTACTTCCTTCGTTATAAAACTATCTTTCTAATTTTTTTTTTCATGAAAAGTATATATTATCATAGACACAAAATAAAAAGTTTTAGTGGTAGCGAACCCCCCTTAATTTTGGTTAAAATTTTTCTGGCGAAACACGTCAACTTGATTTTTGTTGGTGGAGTAAATATAATTACTGATGTATAATTTTTTGTGAATTGAAACTTTGAATATCTGAACGACTGGGAGAAAGTGCCCAAAACCTTCCAACCTTCTAACTTGGTGTTTCATTAAAGCCGGTTTCTGTATGGGCGACTGATGTCGCGCTAATTGATTTGCGCGAAACAAGTCGCGCGATTAGTGAGTTATTTGGACTTCCTACGGGGCGTCTGTAAGCAAGCGACAAGGTCAGTGTTCAATTCGTTGTCTGTAGTCAGTTCACTTTGAACATCTGCTGCAGTAGGTTGTACAGTAGCACATGACAGCATGGATCAAGTTTTAATTAATCTTCTCGACGAAGAAGAAGAGGAAGCACTTCTCATGCTTTTATTATATGAAACAAGTCGAAGTGAAATTCGGGGATTTCAGATAATTTTAATTAATCGGCATTGATATTGACGCATAAGTTCTATTAATTTTGAATCATCCAGAATTAATAGAAAACGTAAACTGAGGGTTCTCATATCGGGAGTTAAGTGTATGTGCCCTGATGCTATTGTTCTCCGCGGTTACTTTTTCTAGGGTCTGTCGCTCGAACTCTTCTGACTTCTGATGGGAAGCAAAAGTTGGGTTGGTGTGGTGGACTGCTCGGTCGATCAAACCGCGTCCCCTTTTCTTTTCGTAGGTCAGCTGTAATTTTGCTGCCGGACACTGAGTGTTGTCTTGAAGAACCTAAGTTTAACGCGACGTAAAATCACCAAATTCATATGCAAGTCTAATTCACACCGCGCATGCAATGAATTATAAATTCTATGTTAAAAATTCATATTCCACTACAAAGTGTTTTTAATTCCAATAAGCAATCATATCACAGTGTAAGTCTCGCCTCTGGTCGCTAACGAGACTTCATTTTTGGCCTTAGGTCGACATTTTTCGTCTCCAAAACGAACTCAAGGACACCGACAACAAAAGTCTCTAAAGACCTCCGAGGGTCATCACTAATTCACTTTAAATTTTATAGAATGTTTATATTATTTATCTCCATGGTATTTATTGGTATGCATTAATCATTTTGTTTAACTGCATTAGTTATGCTCTTTGGATGGCAAATCTAAAAATGTTAAGCATTTTTTCCTATCGCCAACAGTTCACTAGATACTCGTAAAAAAAACCACAGTTTTAATCTTTTTACGGAAAATTTTATAAGCATGTAGTTGTAGAGGTTGACAGGTTCCGAATTTTGAATGAGCAAATCATTTATTAAAAAATTACAAGTTTTATCGGTCGAAAAATTTTAATCCTTAGCAGTTTTTAGGTGACTACCGGACTTACGGTGGACCCTGTGGCGGTTAGTAGTAATTTATGAATTATATTGCGTAGTTAATTGGTTAGTCCCAGTTACTCTCAGTAAGTCTCAGTGGGTCACGAGAACTGTCACTCCAGCCGGCCGGTGCGGTGCGGCGAAATCCCTGTCTGGAAGATGCGTAACTCAGTCGGGAACACTCAAGAGATCTGTTTCAAGTTGCGCGCGATCAACTTTTCGAGGGAGCCTCATGGGCAGTCACAAGAAATCTGCAGTTAGTTCGAGTGAGGTCTCTACGAACTGTAAGTTATTCCGGTGGTAGTCATTGTTAGTCTGACTTCCTGATTTCTGAGTGACCAGCCCCTCGCTTTGGCCCTAGCCTAGATAACTGATTCCTGGAAATCGCAGGCCGTGCCGGTAGGCTTCATATTTCGTAGAGGTCGGAGTATAATGGAAAATAAAATGTAAAAAGGGAAACTTTCATAATTTTGACCCTGGAAAATATTAAAGCCCTAAATTGGTAATGTAACTTTCGACTAGTCTTAAAATTTACAATAAAAATTCTCATCACAAGATAAGGCCACCCCGACTGTTCTTTAAAACCCATCGTAATCATACACTCAAGACTTCCGTTTTCGACTACTAATAGCGTATTCGGTTATCCTGCACTGGCGTGCTACAAGAGCACTCTAGTCGCTCCATCTTACTTGTTCTTACTTCTTCGTTCTCACTCCAACCTCCTTCGGTGCAGGACGGAGTTCACCAGTTCAGGATAACCGACTTCGCTACAAGTCTCGCCCCTGGCGGCCAGCGAGACCAGGCTGGGTCGACTCGCATGGAAGGCGATGACCACTTATATTGACGGTGGCACCATCTACAATTAGGACGTTAACTACAATGTATTTATGTGTTAGTGCAAATATATGTTTACTTCATTTGAATGTGTGTGTGAATTAAAACTACACAAAATAAAGGAATGAATTCAAAATTGTACAAATTTAAATCGAAAAATGTGCAAATACTGTTTCGTGCAGCATTTTTCGGGATAAATTTGTACAATTCTGCATTAATTCTTCAATAAATGAAGAAATATATGACGTTGTGGACGACG
>JAAAKG020137095.1:0-12999 GCA_010014905.2 Druon quercuslanigerum
AGTGAAGATCCTCACAAAGCCGTTATGTGAGGTTCCCCACTTGGGTCCATTAGTATCCAAGGTCTTGTTTCAGGCGTACTGTGGGAAATTTATTAAAATTAGGTAGAAATAACACGATAGTGTAAAATCGCACACAGGTGGTAAAAAGCAGTTTTGGTGCATGTGGTTTGACGTTATAGATTATGATAGAAGATCTAACATGATCTAAATCTAAAACGTGGTCGTGGAATTCCACGATTTCAATTCTAAAATATATCCGAATGCCACCAAAACTTTGCACAATCTTGCACTGAATTCACTCGCGGGTTATCGATTATAATAGAAGATCTACACATGGACGCGCAACGCCATCAAGCGCCCAACAGCGGAAGTACAAGGATCCTGGAATTTCACATCGCTGCTGTAAAACGTATTACACTTCGCGTGTGAACTTACACTAATCGCTGGAAGCTTACATAAGCCTTGTGAAATTACATTTTTATTTCAGTCACAGTTTAGTGTAAAATTTTCAAAAACAATCACTGGTATTTTTGTGTCCCATGATTGTTATGGGAAAATTACACGTTCATTGTAAATTTCATTCATTTATAGTAAAATTCCTTTAATAATCATTTAAACCTGAACTAACCATAAATGCATTTAAAGTAAAAAGGATTTGAATTCAAAGTCGTTTTAAATTTGAGATAAATACAATTAAAGTTCAAAGAAGGCTAATGTTAAAGTTTCAAATACAAGGAAATTTCATAGTGGTTGGTGTTGAAAGCAATTGCTGTCTTTCAAATTCAAATTATTGATATAGTTGCACAATTTTCAAATAAAAATATTCCAAATTGTATATTTGAGTTATATTCGAATATTTTAAATTCAAACATTTAGCATTAATAGTCAGTTTTACATTAATGCATTTAAAGGAATCTTTCAATATATTAGAATATCAAATAGAAAACCATAATAGTTGCAGAATTATCAATTTAAAGCATTATAAATAGAAAAGGATTTTAATTAAAAAATTTATAGACGTAGTAATTTGTAACGTTTAAGATAAAAAAATTCGTAACCTTTAAAATTGAAAAGTTCAAGTTTTAATCTAAAGTGTGCTATGACTAATTCGTCAAAATAACAATTTAACATCGATATTATTTTATGACTTTAATGAGGAGACATATGCAAAATTACAAAATTCTAAAGAGAATCAAAAAAGGTATTATATACGTTTTTATTTATTTAAATTTGCGGATTTAAAATAAATAAAGAATTAAACCAATTTTAATTTGAGTAGCTCAAAATATCTGCAGGTTGTGTTCATAAAATGATATTTTTGTTGAGAAAATAAAGTCATATTGATCGAATGTCAGTTTATATTTTTAAAAAAACACTTAGTTGCAGATGCTGCCTTATAATTGATTTCTGACCTAATTTAGCACTGCCAAAACTATTAGGATTCTGACGAATTCTATTTAATGAGCAAAGCAACTTAATCAAATGATAAGATGATAATTACTCTTTTATAGATTTGCCCCTATACAGTATCTAATCGCGATTTCAAAATCAACGAAATTCCATGCGACATGAAACTTTCAGGAAATTAGAGTCATTTAAGATAATTTCTCTATCTATCCTTTTCTTAAAATACAAGATCTTCCAGTTTTCTTTCAATATTACTTCTCCAAATCCCAACATAAATATATATGAGGAGCTCAGAGGAAAAAGTTAGAAGTCCTATGTTTTAACATACGACTTGTAACGTTTTTCCTCTGAGGGGCTCATATATGTATGTTATCCTCTAAGTACACCAAGCTCCACATTCCAGATGGTCACTAACATTCTACTGCTGCATCAGCTTCATCCCTATTTCATTTAGATTGGGTATGACTATTTCTTTTTATGATTCGCCTTAAGCTTTCTCCAAGTTTCTGAGAAGGAAAAATTCTTTCAAGATTCCTGCTGATGGTGGCGATGTTTTGCAACAAAAAGGGGAAAAATAAGATAATCCTCTTCTAGGGCGCCATTTTCCTGAAGACCGCGACCGGTCTTAGAACGAGTCTTGAGGTTTATATTTTATATGAAGGACCTGTTAAGCGTTAAAGGGTCAGCTTTCTCGTGACACAGCCACAGACCTGCATAGTGCATACGCTCTACTGAGCAATGCACCATCTTTAGCCTTAGGTCTTATGTGGAAAGCTGTTTCGTTCTGAAAGAAGATTCACGCCAGCAGGGCAGGGCAGGGTAGGGCACCTGCAGGGTCTTATTGGTATAGTACTGGTTACATCCTTCGATACGAGGAATCGATTAGAAAAAGAGTGTCTTTAAGTCCAACACAGTCAAGTAAGCACCGATGCGTACTTACGTTTCAGTTCGAGGAACCATGATAATGAGAATTCTAATATTTTTAAAATTTTAGTACTATAGTAGGTATATATAGTATATATATAGTAATATAGTAGGTGCGAAACCATAAGCCATTATATGGCATGATTACTAATATATATGAGAGGGGGAGGTAGGTGGTACAATTAGGTTTAAAAATCATTTTTCCATGAAACATTATTAGTTATTGCATTTAAACAAGCCAAATAAATTTTAGTAGTAGCGATTTTGAAAAAAAGTTTGACATACTTTTCGAGGGTGGTAAAATTTCTCTACAAGATATCGCCTTTATTATTTTGAAATGGAAAATTATAATTACGAATATCTTTTACACATAATCTCAGATTTTTATAAAATTAAGGTTTAAAGAAAGCTTAAAGTTTCTAGTTTATAGCCCTAAATACATATAATTTTAAATATCTAATTATTTCAAATAATATTTCAAAATATCATGAAATCCATTCAAGATTATAAATTAGAATTTTTAAGCTTTCTTTTAACACGTCTTTTGTCAAAATCTGAGGATACGTGTTTTCAAATATTCGGAATTTTAATTTTCAATAAACTATATAAAAAGAACATATATTCTTATAAATTTTTACCATTATTCTGCAAAGCTTCCTAAATTTTCATTCCAATCCGTTAAACAAGAAATTTATATGATTTGTTTTTGATCCAATAATCGGAATTAAAAAACAATTGGCTTAAAGATACAATTATAATTAAAACTTAATTTCTTTTTTAGAAAACGTTAGTTTGACCCTGTGGCATGAAAAATATATATTGCCAAATTTCCAAAACAAACATTTATTAGCTTGAGAACATATTATCAAAAATAGGATGTCCAAAAAGAAGATTGAGCGATAAAAATAATAACCCTTTTTTGTAAATGACATTGGCGGCTATGACGCAAAAGACTATTATTTATATTCATATTACTTTAAAACTTCAAATTCAAATCTGTGAAAACGTTTATTTGTTACGAATATTAATTATAAGTTGTATAATGTCTACCAGATTTTTTTAGGTTAAGAACTCTAATAATTGAAGAACTTTTTGTGACAATATTCATCTTACCTCAGCTTGAAGAAAGTTAAAAACATTTATTTAGGGCAGTGTGCTCATATGAAATAGAAGGCCCATATATAATTATACTTTTAAAATTGTAAATATTATTTCTGAGGTGAGAAGATTCACAGACAAAAGTTGACTATCTTTCAAAAAGTTTTGTTTAAATTATGAAATCCGATTCGATGTTAATTAGCATCATAAAACCAAAAAAATCTCATTGACAACAGATTTGGAAAATTGACAATGAAGATTTGCGTAATTGATATTTGCTTTGAACAGTTTATGTGCCTGAGCAATCTGATTTGCTCCAATATTAACCCTCATCACTTATATCTCTGAAAAATTACATATTACTTACATGGGGTCAAATTGACCCCAGATGATTTGGAAACGTTGTCTGATTCTGGTTGCTTTTCTTAATAAAAATTATTTGGAGGCGTATATACAAATTGTCAAAATTTAAAAGTTATAACACAATTAATTTTTCATTTAAACATTCATAAATTCTACAATTTTTATTATTTATAGCTAAATACATGTAAGTCTGATTCAAGAAGTATCATTATTTTGAAGATCGTATGGGAGGTATATTTAGACCCAAAAAAACGTCCAATAACAAATTCAATATTTTGATATATTTTTATTCATATGCAGTTGTTTCTAATTAGGGTAACATTTTTTATCTAAAAGAGCAGTATAAAAGATTAAGAAACTGAAAAATGGTATTTTTAGTATTTGCCTACACATTCAAGGCATAATGAATCGCGATGGTTTTGCACACATTGGATGCTTGCACGATGGGCATGATACACTTACGATGAATATCTGAGTAGAAAAAAAAAACACAAAACTAAAATCTTTGATTTGTATGGACCTCGAGCACTATACTTATATGGGGTCAGAATGACACCAAAAAATTATTAACAAATTGTTCATTCAACCACATGTTGAACGTATAGTAGATACCTCAAACTCTATCAGACGGCAGCACAGGTCTTAATTGAAACACGCTATTAAAATTTTAGTATGAAGTTGATGTTGGGGTCATTCTGACACCAATGGTTTTTCAATGTATAGAAACAAAATTTTTTTTAAGAAAAGCAAATGTTCATATGGTAAAGTGTGAAGCTGCGTAAAGAAAATCTTCTAACTAAATTGTTATAAATGGTATGATTTTAATGACTGATAGCTTATTTTCTCGAGAAAAAATTCTCTACCACTTAATCTCATTCAGTTTTCAATAATAAATAAATCAATATCAAATATATTTACTTCTCTTTTAAGCTTTTAGTTTGAAAAATTGTTTTTCAATGATGGAGCAACAAAACCTGATTTTGAAAAATTGAATGAGCTCGAGTTGTAGATAATTTTTGTCTTGAGATAATCGAGCACCATTCACTAAAATCGTATAATTTTCAAAATTCTGTTAAACGGCGATCCAAATTTATTAATGAAAAATGGCCAAATTATGCATTTGCTTAATTAATTTGTTTAAATAATGCTTAATTGTTATATAACTATTAATTTCAACAGCAATAGGTCATGTATGAGATATTAATAATAAATAGTACCTTTAATTCTCAAGAAGGTTAAATTATGCGTTTGTTCAATTATCTTGTTTAAACAATAAATAATTTTTATCTAATTGAAAAGTATGCCAGAAAGACGAGTTTACGCAAATAACGATACTTACTTACTAAAAAATAGTGAAATTATTGAATTATTTATTGAATTGCTATAAACAATAATAAATATATTAGAAATATATAGATGATTATAATGATAGCATTATATGTATATTCATAATGTTAAAATATGCTTACAAAGGGGAAGCCTCGAAAATAGAGGAAAGTATCATGCTTACGTAATATTTTATAACCTCTAAGAAATATTGCTGGACACCATTTATCATGAGTTTCTGTCTCGAATTAAATAATTTTCGTCAAAAGAAATAACTTTTTAAATAAATGGCAGCCTTGAAAAAGCAAAAATTTTATTTTGTTGCTTAAAACAAACAAATTTTTGCTACAAAATTTAAAAAAAAATGTTATCTGATGTGACAAAGCGGAATTGAACAGACTTTCATTTGAAAAATTTGTAAATCCGATAAAAATTGTCGGCCAAAAAGGTATTTTTATTTTATATGTACTTCTTTTTGCCATGTTGGACTTTTTGTACCATGTTGGACTGACAATTGACAAAAGACGTCGAAAAGCGAGTTTTTATAGCGTGTGTACGAAAACCCGTATAAAGTGCCACTCGAAGATTGAAAATAGATGTTGAAAAAAGCTACTTTTTCATGACTGTGACGGAAACAAATGGTTTCAGAGTTCAATCCGCTACCAGGAAGCTATAATTTGATACAGAATATAGACTAGTTGAGAAGAAACTGAGTCTCTTTCGTGAATTGCGTTGATCTTTGCCTGCCTTTGGATTCAGAGATTGGTTTTATCGATATATCGATTGGCAAAGCGCATTTAGATTCTTCTCCAATTTTCAAAGTAGGTGCAATCTATTCATCTCATTGGACCATAGCAGAAGTTCTAGGAACGAAGAGGTCGAGCCGGAAAGCAGTTAAGTTGAGCAGTCTTGGTACATTGAATGAATAGGCACTTTCTGCCGCAGGTTGCCGCAGGTAGAGTATCCATAGAATGTGTAGGACTATAGGTGTTTCATGAACGGCAAACGCAACCACACATCAAAATGCTTCTCTCTCGCAGAATCAAGCTGCAGAATGCACAGGATGCGCCAACAGATCACTCAACCCTCAATTTCCTTTCACGGACATTTCCGAAAATTCTTCGTGGTAATAAAAGTTAGGGAAGTTGAGCTAACAAGCTTTCTCAAGAGCATTCATCTCCTCCTATTCTACCTTTTTCAATTCCCTTTCTCATCTTTTTAGTTTTTTTGCCATGTAATACATAATGCTACGCACAAGTCAGAAATAGATGCTCAGACTTCAATTATAAAAAATGAGTTCAAAACGGGTATGTCCTTTGAAAAGGTAATTAAAATGGTTCGGAAAAAATTGAGCCAGGAACTAATTCAATGAAACGTAGGCTTCAAAAGTCAGTCATCCAAATTTCTTCATATTCATTAGTTTATAGCCACCGGTCAAACAGAAAATCATAATAAATAAGCGAATTAAAATATTTTTCCTATAACACATGTCTCGTTAACATCTATGAAAAATATTGTAGAAACCGAGAGTGGCAACCGACGGATGAACGGGCATCCAACCTTCGGTGAAAGGGTTTCTGGCGGAGACTACAGAACGTGTAATTTGTAATTGTGAAACAAAATACTTGAAGTTACATCAAAGAGTTTTAGAAAAATCATTTTGCATAAGAAATGAACGGTACTTGGGAGAGTTTAGGTGACTTCAGACACTGCAATTACTCAAGAATACTTCATTTTTTCTTCCCTGTATTTTGTGTTATTTTCTAGAACTATCAGTTACTCCATGATACTTCAGATACTTAAAAGTACTTTCAAATACTTTTGGAGACTCCAAAAATTGCAAGGTACTTCAGGAGTGTTTAGAAGTTTTCAAGTACTTTAATTTACTTAGAAGAATTTAGCAGAGGTCAAGAGAGTTCAGAAGTGTTGAGATATTTCAATAACTGCAAAGTACTTTATGCTTTTCAGTTACTTTAGACTACTTAAAGCTTATTTAGGAAGCTCTATGTACATACTTGATTTACTACTAAATTCTACAAGATGCTTCAAGGTATTTAAATCACATCAGGAGACTTCAGATGCTTCAAAGTATTTGGAAGTACCATATAATAATTAAGGTAGTACTTTAAAGTACTTTAATTTATGCAAATTATAAGTTGCCTCATAGGGGACTTCAACTTACATCAGTTACATCAAAATATCCGAATTTTCTTTAGAAAACTATGGATACTCCATTTAATTATGAATACTTAAAGATACCTCAGGAGAATCCAAAGCACTCTCGGTTACAACAGGAAGTTTCCTTTTTTTCCGAGCACTTTTGATGTTACATCTAGAGACATGATGTTACATCTAGAGATATTCTTTTTTAACTTTTTGTTATTAATAAATATACCAATTATAAGCCAAATACCTTTCGAGGTAGATTCTGTAAAAAGACAACTAACTACCTAATCCTCACACAAGTCAGTTCACGTGTACAAAAGATGTTCTGCATAAGGTTCAGCTGAGGGATATTTACTATGAACATACGTAGGTACTCTAGGTAAGTATTACATGTGTAATTGTGTAAATACAAATGTATAATACACGTACAATGTCGATCGCAAAAGGATCTTGACGAGGTAGTAGATCGTGCCCATTGGCCAGCGTAATTACGCACGTAATTGTGCACGTCCATTAAACTTCCGGTCGTAAAGATCCGCGAAGGGTGCATCGGGCTGAAAGGAACTTATGCGTGTTCCTATTCCATACACGTGAACACAAACGGCTTTCTTTGCGACATTATTCACAGAAGGAAACGACGAGCCTACCTTCTTATACATGTAGTTATAGTACGAGTATGTATCCTTCAAATAAAAACCGTCAACTAGGAACTTCCGTTCAAACGAATGAAGAAGAGATATCAAGAGTATTATTTAATGAAATAAAATGAAATTTAATTATTCTAGCTGCATGTTTCACTATACCGGAGTCAAATTTAACTTCCTCATTTGTTATTAGTAATTTTCAATCTATATATATTGATAGAGTGAGATTTTCTATAGATTCATTTAGAGACATATGGCTTCAGAATGCATTCTTTATGAATTTCAAATGCTTATTTTTAATGATTCAAATCTTGAAAGCCATTCGAATCCAAAATATTTAATTTTTAATAGTTTAGTCGGAGAATAATTAAACGCTATAAAGTATGAAAATTTTCTAATCCTTAACATTCATATTTTCAACTTAGAATTTGAAAGTTGGAAAGGTTCTTTTAAAATTTGTTATTTGTTTTAAAATTTGTTATTTGTTTCTTCTAAATTGGCGATTTTTACTATTTTTCTTTATGTTTGAGTTTCCGTGTTAGCGTTTATTCGCGAAAACAGTTAGGATTTATTAAATTTTTTGTCGTACAAAATAACCATAATCCAGCATTACCTTTTTCAAATCTTAAAAACATCTCAAGTCTTAAATCTCAAAACATTTCAAGTCTTAAAAACATCATCACTGCCTCAATCTTAATTTCTGTAGACGCCAATTTCCATTTCAAGAGCACCTAATACCAATTTTGGTTGTGTAAGTGTCACCTAAACAAACTTTGACAATGTAAATACAATTGAGAAATTTGTATTAATTCAAGAAAAAACTTCCCTCCATTTTCTCTATTATATTTTTAGGATTTATTTTTCTAGCCAGGAAAACAAACTTCAAGTGACTGCAAATATTTTGAATTATGATATTCCCTTATACTCACATGGGCCTTGTTTAATATATATGTAATATTTGCCAACTGGACTCACCTAGAACAAACAAGACAAATTTCTGTTAGTAGTAGAACTAGAAATCTCCAAACCCGTTTATGTTCAGGATATAGTGCCATGTTGAAAGTGTAAAGGAATTCTAATAGAAACATGAATTTTAGTTTTTGGTTTTCAACTTATTATTGAAATTTGAATTTATTATGATAACTGAAATTCAAGTTTTTTTCCTGAACATATTAAATATTTATGGATACTGAATTACAATAATTATCATACTTTAAGACATGTTGTATAGATATTTTGGGATAATTGTAAAAAGAGTATTATTATAAGTTATATAAAGTTACGTTATAGAACAGTATATCGATTCATTTTTCAATCGATTGAAATCTGAGGTTAGCAAATTAAAACGGTACGCGTAGTGACATGAAAGAAGACTCCCTGAGAATGATCCTCAATTTGAAAGAAACCATAGTTTTTAGAGTGGCTTTTAAGTTTTTGTTTGCACAATAATTTATAAAACTTTAATGGGTGATCATTTCAGGAATATAATCAAACGTCAAACGTCAAACCTTGCGGTCTGTGGTCAAGTGCATGCATAGATGAAGTTCAACTTCCCACTCGCACCTTTCTTTCCCTCAACAAAAGTTGCATCATATCCATGACTTCACGCATCTAGGAGACTAAAGAGTTTCATTTTTTCGTAATTTCATTTTCTTTTTTTTTTCTTTTCTGCGGTCTTGCACAGTGGATCATATAAACTTGTCACGGTAAAAGACGCAATAGAAGAAAAGATATAGAGTGACCAGTCACCAGAGTATGGAAACTTGTAACTGTGAGAAAATGAAAAATGTGTATTATATATACCCAGAGCTATCGAATGTCATTCACAAATGGTAAGCTACATAATACATATAGATCTACGACATAACGGTTCAATTAATTATTCACACCACGATTCGAGATCCATAATAATCACAACTTTTCAAATCCGTTAGACGTTCCACTTTTCTCTAATACGTCGTTAGGGGCCATCCATAAATTACATAATGCATTTTTTACAAATTTTTTACCTTTCAATTCCCCCATGCAACAACTCATAACAAAGTGGTTTAGACACTACTGTTACCCGCATATGTTACGTAATTTCTCTAAATATTTTCAGCCTTGTCTTCTTAAATATTATACATATATTTAAGAACATTAAAATAATGTGTAACACGCAACAAAGGAACTGTACACACTCTTCGAAAGATAAAACGTATGTAAAAAGCTGTGCCATCTAGTACAAAAATATTAATCGAAATCTTACTTATTACCATATTTTTTAAATTAATAGTACATATATCCAATTATTTAATATATTTATTATGCATTTATCTAGATTTTTCGATAAGATAAATAAGGCCTGAAACAACCTAAACATTTTAAAGAACGATTGCAATCATAATAAGCACTTTTAAAAAGAACTATTAAACAAGATTATACCATTTTATCATAACTTTGACCAAATCACTCTAGTTTACAATTTTAACAAAAATATTGAAAACGGAAAACCTTTACATAATTTTTTATATATTTTTACTTTTTTTTTAATCTGTCATCAAATCTAAAAAAGGGAAATAATGACATCTAAGTGTGCATTTGACAAATAGTACAATGTCCGAAAAATTACTCGTAAAACAAAGTTGAATGATTTTCGGGGAAGTAGTAATTTCAAACAGTTTGAACAAAATTATTTGATGAATATACGTATTAACCTCCTGCCGCCCTTAACATTTCATTCCTGATTTTTGAGATTTTTAAGCATGTTATTCCTATGGTAAATCCTATGCTAAACTAGAGCTTCACGAGAGTTCGAGAGAACTCTCGATATCGTCTCTTCTCGAAGTCGAGAGTCGAGACGATATCGAGACAAGAGTCATATGAGAATCTCGATTACGAGATGGAGGGAGGGCTGGGCGAGATGTCGATTTCGGCGAGAGTTCTCGAAACTTTTTTACGTTTTTACTCGACAATACATCTATTACGAAATAATGTATACAATTAAAATTCATTGGAAAATAATTTATTATTAATTTACAGAATTAGAATTCGGAATAGTGTATTTGGATTAGTGCACGATTCTTCTGCGCATGTTTTTTCAACTAAAACGCTGAATTACAGATCGTTTGCTTCGTTCGGTTTTGAAAACAGTTCATCGTACGCGGGATGATAAATAGAATACTATTTAGTATTTAATTTGGGATTAATATAATAATATCATATAGCTCCTTCTCTCGTGCAACCCCCTCTCTTTCTCTCTTACAAATAAAAGAGAGAAGAAGTAGAATAAGACGAATGTAACAAAATTGTATAAACTATAATTTTCAAAGTATAATGATTCAGAGAATCGATACAATAATGTTTATAACACACTGAAAAAATCAAGGAAAAAATAGAGATTTTCGAGAGTCTCGATTCGATACGAGACTTTCTTGCTTCGAGATCGAGACGAGAGTCTGCTTTTCAACTTCTCACGAGATCGAGATCAAGAGTTGACTAAAATCTCGTATTGCGTCGCTCTCGTGAAGCTCCATGCTAAAATCTTTCAATTTCAATCGTTATGTTTATAGTATTTATATCAATACTTTTTCGATTTAGGATATTTACAATCATAAATTCTATAACATTTAAACTTTCCATTTTTAGTGTTTAACTTCAATAATAATGAAGCAATGACATTTTTTACTATATTATTGGTAAAATAATATATCAGAACTAAATTGCAACAGACTTTAAAATCTTGAATTCAAGGCTCTTAAATTCGAATCATTTGAGCTTCAGCTTCCCCTAAATATTTTTCGTGGCTCTTTAATACCCTTTGTAATATTTATCTTTCTCCTTTTTAAGGGACATTTTTACGACTCTCGCAAAAAAAGAAGATGAAGGGAATCTTTTTGTGATGACTCACCGGTAGTAATTGTTGCCCGGGCGTGAAATTCCGATTATTTATTTTCTTGAAATACACTCAGGTCACGTGATACGTGGGAGGATCGGGTCAAACAGCCGAGTCGACGACTCAGCATTTCGTATGGATTTGGGAACACTGCCGAAATAAACCTCCTGCTGATGACTCCCTGATTCTTAGTTTATCACCTCATCATTCACCAAACCAAAAGATAATTCTCCCACTAACATTATTTTTATATGTTTTACGGTATAGGGACAACGATTTAAAAAATCCTATACAACGTAAACCTATTAGAAATGTTGTCAGGATATATGGCCGTAATAAGAGTGAGGTTTAATCTCGAGTATTAGAACCGGTTAACAAATTGCTGGAGATATAGTCTTGAAAAAAAATTTGAGGCTTATCTCAAACCTCATAATTTGCGATTTAGGTTACTATGTTGCGAGTTTAATATAAAAAAATAGTATTGTGATTACAGGCTCAGAAAAGAGGTACGAAAGAAATATAAAATATGTATGATATTTCAACCATATATACAGATGAAGTCGAATGAAAGAAAATTTTGCATTTCAATAAATCAACTCAACAAAACTAAATTATATTCGAAAAAATTAATTTTAGTTGGAACTGACTTCTGGATTTTCATATCTTTGAATTAGGGGTCATTCATTAATTACGTAAGGTTCTCCGGGGGGGGGGGGTCCCTAAATGCCCTCATCTTGGGGAGAGGGGGTAAGACTCTTTCTATGTAATATTTTAAAAGTCGAAATTTATCATTAGAAATAAATCACTCACTTTAAGATTATTTTAAACTTACTTTTAATTATAATATAATGATATTCCAAAGACTATGCAGGGTATCCCGCGATAAGCATCGGATCGAAAAAATGTTCGAGACTTTTGCTTATTTTTTTGTGCACAACTCCCCCAAAAAATTAACTACAGTACTCGCGGGACACCCTGTATAGTTGTCTAATAATAATATAATCGTAATCTAAATCTAATAACAAAAAAATAAAAAATAAAAATCTTTTTCGATTTACGTCAATCTTTGAGTTTTCGTGCAACTGATCCTTTTCTAACAACATTTAATTATTAGAATCTTACGTAAGAAGGGGGAGGGGGAGGTTGAGAAATCTTATGTGCTCTTACATGGGATAGGGGGGGGGGGGGGAAAAATTT